>VYZT01061686.1:64721-137450 GCA_013400735.1 Pomatostomus ruficeps | reverse complement strand
CGTTAGGTGACACACCCATTTCAGTGACATTTAACCAATTATATTGAAATTCACGGGGTGACCAGGAGGATGGAGAAGGACTGGGTTTAGATTGTGGTTCAGCAGAGCCTTTTTAGAGTAAGGGGTGCTGGTGAAATTTGCTTCTTGGGTGGAATAGCAGTGGATTTTTCTTGAACTGTGCATGATCTGAATTTCTTCGGTTTATGAGGCTTGTCAGTGTTTATTGCAAGAAAGCATTCTTAGTGTATGTTGCAAAAGTAATTGAACTGCTAGAAGTGAAAATTATATTTTTAAGCCTGTAAAGTTGGAATGTTACCATTATTTCTTTTCAGTTTTGTTTGATATGTGTGTTATGTCTTTAAAAAGTCCATTCCTAGACTTCTATGTTAAACTGTCTGTGGTGCAAAGTCCAGTTGTCAGACACTTTTAGATGTGATCATGGATAAAAAAGTCCATTTCTCATGGCACAAATGAGTCCTTTTAATTTTGCTGTGACTTTCTGTACACTAATGATCTATAAAAGGTTGTGGTTAGAATTACAAATCTTAGTCTGGATCGAAAGCTTTCATTTCACATGAATATAATTAGCACCACCACAAAGGATTGCTTTTACTGTGTTCTTTTTATATACACTTCTTTAATGACTGATATTTTTCCACTTCTGCCTTGCATCATACTCTGGTCACTTTTATGTCTCCTGTAAGAGGAACAGGAATGATTAATTAACCAACATTAAATCAGCAGCAGTTTGATGAAATATGCAGTCAGTTTTCATCATTTGCTATATACATTTGGACTCACCTTTCTCATTTGTCTGGTATTCTCCTTATGCCCTGAACAAGGTTCCTTTGGACATTATCTCAGTGTGTCAGAGGAGAATCATTTCAGCTCAGCATAGCAGTGCCTATTCATTCTGGAGGAGGAGGTGTGTGCTGGTTGATAGACAGAGGGGAGTTTGGTTTGCCATTCTCCAGCTCAGAACCCTGTCTCAGAGTTCACAAAGATCACGCTCCTGCTTAAAACCACAGTTAATGCTGTTAAAAGGAAGGTCCATTGAGTGCCCTCCAATCCTTTTTATTCTCTCCATTCAGGTGAATTCACCACAGATGGCTGGCAAGGTGCCAGAAATGCTGAGCAGGTTGAACCACTGTAATTATAGGTCATAATTACTAATTTCTAAAGGAACTCTCAATTATTAAAAAATAAAATCCAATGGTTCAGTTCAGCATAAACATATTTAGCAAAGATTGTCTCTATCAGACCCTGAGTTCTAATCAACGAGCAAAAAGACGGATATTTAATTAGATTTTGATGAAAAATTGTGTTTAATTTCAAGTATAATCAATTATTAATTACTGTAATGAGTGACTCTGGCGGGGTTTACTAATTAACTGATTTAAAAACTATGAATAACCTTTTCATTTGTAATTATTTTATACATCCTGTCAAGATGAGAATTGTATCACCTAACCCAAAAGAAAAGAAATGAATCAAGGAGTCAAAATGTTTGTATTTTCAATAAGTTAAACTGAGACATTTTGCATTTTGATATAAACTGTGCAGATCTTATCAGGAACTTGTTTATTATTTTAAGTAACCTGGTCTGTTTGCAAACAAATTAGTGTTTTTCCTCCATTTGGGGGTGGTTTTACCCCCTGTATTTGCATAGTTGCATTTCCTTACAGATACTTTTTCTCATGTAAGCAGTACCTTTTTGGTGCCATGGGGACAGTCTGAGTGGTAAGGTATAACTTAGTCATGAGCATTAGGTCTAATCTGTATAACAGTTCATGAGTGCTGGGAACTTGACTGCTCTCCATTTGCTCTTGTTAGTTAAAACAACCACAGAAGCTATCTTTTAATGACCATTTTCATCCTTCAGAGCAAACTGAGGTCATTGGAAAGGCTCCCATTTAAGTGAATGGACTTTGGGTTAGGTCCCATGGCAGCAGCTTGGCATTTAATCTGTTTTTTGTACACTGCTCGGTTAATGAAAATACTTCAGAGTGCTATCTAGGCCTTCAGGATGTTCCTCACAGCATCAGGCCCGTCACAGTCCTCTGTTTAGCTATTAAAAACTGCCCGCTGCAGGCCTTACCTGTCTGTAGAAGTGTGGAGCTGAAGGCATAAGGAAGAGGCTCTGCTACAGGCAGTACTTTCTGTGTGACATACTCAAGACAACTGTGGTGGGTGCCCATCTGAGGCAGGCAGAGCTCCATGGAAAAAGCAAGGCATGGGTCATTTCTGAAGTTCTTCGCTGAAGCTGATTCATTTTTGAAATTCACCTGGAGAACTTGCTAAATCATTTGTTTGAGGCTAAAAGGCAGAGTTTCTATTATTTTGTGTAAGTCTTCATGGCATTTAGCAGTCTGAGGTTCATTTATCTCACTGGGCTGTTTCAAAAAGAGGAGACATAAATAGATGTCCATGGCAGCTGAATTGCTGCTGTCATGTGTCAACACTGTGATCAAGCTGAAGGTTTTACAGGCCTGAGTCACTGGTCCAGAGAGATAATGACAAACAAAATATAACAGAGTGCATTAAACAGCAGAAGCTGGTTTTCATTTGAATTAACCAGCTTTTGATTGACTTGGTGTCCCCTTTTCAAATACTAGACACCACACTAAGGCAGTGGTGACAATGCCCATCAGTGTTTTGCACACACACAGCTTATGCAAATCCCATGAGCTCCACAGAAGCTTGTCTCATGGGGTGAGAATAGCAAGGAGAAAAGCAGGGCACGTCAGGGCTGCAACATTAAAGTGATGGAACCACTGAAATCAAAGGCCTCTTTGAGAAGCTCAGAACTGCCCTGCAAATTTGCCGTTCCAGGAGTTCATGAAGAGACATGACTTTTGAATTAAATTTCCCATTTTAAGAATGTCCATTCAATAGACAGCTAAACAAAAATTTTTATGGCTCTTGCTGGGATTTCATGGGGTCTGTATACCATTGAGTTCTGCCTTGGAGGGCTAATTTCTAGCAAGATTCTTATGGCAGAGATAATCTGGCAAAGCGTGTTGCTATCCTAATACTTTGCCAGCAGTTTCTGTACCTTGTAGATGCCAGACCTGCTAGCAGAGCATTGCAAAGAGTCTCTGACATTGCTGTACTGCTTGGGAGGAAGTTTAGAAACAGAAAAAACCTGTTTGATTGTCCAGCTCTCCATGCCCAGCAGCTGTTTGGCGAGATGTGTGGAACAGTTTCTGAATTAATTAGTGATGGAGAATAATTTCTTCCTGTTTAAACAGAAGGTATTATCCACAGCCTGGTGTAGATTCCAGACTAGATGGAAGGACAATTTGATGTTGTTAGGCGCTTGCAATTTTCCTGTACTTAAGCATGTGCTGTGGTTGCATTGCATGAACAGCAAGAAAGATGGGCATTTGATTTAGATTAAAGCTAGGGCTGGAAAACGTATTATGAAGCCAAAGCAGTCATTCCTTTTTATTGGCGTCAGAGCTCTCTACTTTTCGGCTCTGTGTTCATTTGAACTCCGTACAGATGCAGCTTCACTTAAAGAACAGTATTGCTTGCTACAGGCAAAATGCTTTGACAGTAAAAGTGTGCTAGGACTATGATGTGTTTATAAAGTGTCTTTCCCTTTATTGTCTAAGAATCACCCCGAAAGCTAACTTTAGCTCAGTTTGTCCATGGTTCTTTAATGCTATGGAGCAAACCCAATTTAAAGCAGCTCTCCAAAGCTCTTAGAAATCTAATTAGTTAGCAGTGGATGTATAGTATAGCAATTACCACGGTGTTTACATGGTAAGAGATCAATAGGAAAAGTTGCTAATGCTTAATTATTAAACTTGATCCATATCTATTAATCCTACATTTATACGTTGATATTAAGGGTTTTATTCACATTAAAATATAAAACAATTTATTACCCTACCAACAGGCTTCTTTCACTTTCTGCTTTAGTATTTTTTCTGATCCCAGATTAAGTTCTATTTGCTACTGTTGACATTTGTTCTTTTGATTTACAAGGACTGTAAATCAAAATCTTTGAATGTTTTTTATTTCCATCTTGTCTTTGATAAAAGGCAGAAATGGGAGCTAAACAATCTGTTCTAGCAAAGCCTTTATGTTATGAAGTCAATCTGTTACCTAAAGCAGAGCTTTGAGATCCTTTCTTGGTTCTTTCGTGTTTTCACAAAATCACTGTGGTCTGTTCACCCAGTAACTATGGGTGTTCACTCAGTAACTGCAAACTCATTTGCTTATTTTCACCCTTAATCAATAAAAATGTCAGATCCAGTCTAAAAGGTGCTTTAGTGATATATTACCCATGATATATTTTGTGTATTATAAATATTTGTGAAACAGCATTTCAGGACACTGGTTGAGAGGGACCATCATCACAACCCAGCTCTGCCATTTTTTGCATGTATAGTGGAGCTTGAATATGTGGGGTTTTGGTTTTTTCTATTAAAGCTGGCTGTTATTTTACAAAATGCAGACAAAATTGGTGGGGCAAGAGGGTTAGTGCCACTCCCTGGCTAAGCAGGGCAGTTTAAATGACATCTAGCTCTTCCTTTCATACCCCGACATTTAGGAAATATGGGCCCTACTCTTCTCGTGCACATGCTCCTCTTAAACTGCAGCAACTCCATTTCCTTCAGCACTGGTTCAAATGCAGTCAGAGTCAGCGGCATTGGCCCAGTGTCTGCTACTGGAAAAATCTGCATATATTTTTACAAATTCCTGGTTCTGAAAATTGACCTGACTAAAGACAAAATATAAATCATGACATATGTTAACCCTTCAATCCAGTTGTGAATGATCTTTTTTGTTGTTCAGCCCCAGATTTTGCCCCTGTAAATTTTCTCAGGAGGTCTAAGGCACAAAAATTTTCTCAACCTCATGGAGAGATGCTATCAACTTGAGCTTCTGTCTGACTACTTGAAAGTGCATAGGGTTGCAGAAATCTTTTTGCATTTTTTGTTCTGTAGCAGAGAGATGGGAAGATCACAGGACTCTGTGTTCACCTCAGTCACACTTCACTGTGTTAGAGAACCAGTAAGGGCAGCTGCTGTGTGTAAAGTTTACAAGTGGCTGGTGAGTAGCATTGAGCTCAGGAAAGCTGCCTCTGGGAATCTGGCAAAAGAAACTTTCCCTGGCCAGATCCACAATGAAATAGTGACTCAAATGTTTCAGCCTCACCTCCTTACTGACATTGCCCCACCTCCCTCTCCACATGGACGCATACATGGAGAGTAATTACCAGAGAAACATGACGGACACAAATTTAAATCAATGGCCTTAAATTGAGAGAGAGTAGGTTTAGATAGATACTGGAAAGAAAGTCGTCACTGTGAGGGTGGTGAGACACTGGCACAGGCTGCCCAGAGAGGCTGTGGATGCACCATCCCTGGAAGAGTTCAAGGCCAGGTTGAATGGGGCTTTGAGCAACCTGGTCTAGTGGAAGGTGTCCCTGTCTGTGGCAGAGTGGTTGGAACTAGATGTTTTTTGGTTTGTTTTTTTTTTTTTTTTTATTTAGGGTCCCTTCCAACCCAAAGCATTCTAGGATTCTCTGTAAATTAAAACCACAATGGGTTACATTCAGTCTTACATTTCTGTGTGTTTGTTGTCTTTTGCTGCAGCCTTAAGTGCATGGTGGTATGAGTTAAAACTTAGATGGTTTATTTTCTATCACCTGAAAAGTCAGCAAGAGCTCTTTGTATTATTAGGTGATTGTGTGCATCTTTTTCTTTGCTTTGAATTTTCCAGTGTATGCTTGGATAGCAGCTACTCTTAGCTTTATCGTTTAGAGCAAAGGAAGTACAAGTGATTTATCCACAGCTTCAAAATAAAGGTGATAAAGGTACAAGATGCCACTTTAAAGTTATTCTTGTGAAGATCAATTCATTCAAGTAGGTGTTGAAAAACTTGCCATAGAAACTCCATTAAAGAATATTCACTGTTTCAATCTAAATAAGATCTGTAACCTGACATTAAAAGTGTTGTGATTAGAGAAATACACCATGATGGATATGCTTTTGAAAGAGTCACAGAATCGCTTAGACTGGAAAAGACCTCTAAGATTATCATGTCCAACCTTTGATGGAACAAAACAATGTCAAATAAACTGTAGCATACAGTGCCATGTCAAGTTGTTACTTGAGCACCTCCAGGCGTGGTGACTCCACCACCTCCCTGGGCAGTCCATTCCAATGCTTAACAACCCTTTCCATGAAGAAAATCTTCCTGTTGTCTAACCTGAACCACCTCTGGCACAGCTTGAAACTGTTTCCTCTCATCCTGTCACTTGTTGCCTGGGTGAAGAGGCCAACCTCCACCTGGCTGCAGCCTCTTTTCAGAGTGCTTGTAAAGAGCAGAAAGGTAAAAGGTCCCCGTCTGAGTCTCCTTTTCTCCAGGCTAAACACCCCCAACTCCCTCAGCCACTCTTCATAGGACTTACTCTCTAGACCCTTCACCATATTCCTTTTCTTTTCTGGACTCAAAGGAGAGACACTGCTGCGAGAAAATATTACTGGGAAAGTACAACAGAAGATATTGCAGACCTGCTAATTTTGCCAGACTTGCCCAGTCTGTGGAGACTGAGAAGTACTAAAATGTAGGTATTCCATATGATGACAATATGTTCTGAACTTGAAGGCAAAATTTCTGCTTTGTAAAGTGGTTAGTACTTCTTCGAAGTCTGCAGTGATAAATATGCTGGTCAAGTGTTCATCTTTTCTCAGCTCATTCAGTGTTTATTGGAGGCAAAAAGAAGCCTGAGGAGTTCCATAATTTTCATTTAAAACTCTTTTCTCAATTTTCAATGTTAAAATCCATAAACACTATCACATAGTGTAGGCTGACCTCTCTGCACACTGAAGCCCAGCAAACTCCAGCCACTTAACTCTACCTCTTTTACATAAGTAGGTCACATACGTACTTCAGCTGGCTTTTTCCCAACTTGTATGTGTAAGGATCTCATCAGGTCTTTCTGGGCCATAAAAGTTACATTAGGATATTGTTAAACAACATCTTCTTGTGCTTACTCCTTAAGTCATTTGCAGTCTCTGCTTTCCAGTTGCCAGTGTCCCATTTTACGGACACAATTTGCGATCCATTATCCAAAGTGTATAGGCTGGCCATTGACATTTTTTGTCAGAATCATTCAAATTTAGGTACTGCCGTGCTCTTCTGTTTTTCTGTTTTGCCCTCATCATTGTATATTTCACTTGAAGTGTTTAAGTCATCCACACGTTTAGTGATCCATGATTATATATTTACTTGCATAACGCTGATGTAAATGTTGTATAATTTCAGGCCAACTATCAGTTGTTGAACTTCTCAGGAAATTATAACATATGATGGTTATTCACCAGCCATGATAATTTTAACATCTTTCAGTTAGTTTTTCAATATATGTCTACATGCCTTTTTACCATTGGAAAATGCTTGTTTCTTTAATCATATCAAATTAAATGAAATGTCTTACTAAACTGTAATCTTGTCAAAGAATGAGTAATTTTCTTAAGATCTGTTTTTCAGAAAAGCAATATGATTGGCCTGAGGTACCATACATTCACTTTCTTTATTCTTTATCAGTTCAATTCTATGTTTTCCGTTATTTTGTCTGTAATAGATTTCAGACTACCCAAACCAAGTGACTTGTATCCTGTCCTTTTATCTTCTTAAATATTTGTACAGCATTAACCCTGTTCTAATATTGTGGTAGCTGGTTCAGTATTAATCAGTGAAACAGATTTTTCTTCCTTCTTTACTGGGTACAAGTTAAATGAGCCTGCAGATTTAAAAATGTTTGGCTTTGAATATAAGTAGTTCAGTATAATTCCTGGTTATTAATGGACTGGAAAAATCTTATTTCCCATGAAACAATTGCATTATTGTAGTTATTTTCAAAAACTAGAACAAAAATTCTTACTGAACACTTTAATCTTTACTACAACATTATTAACAATATCCCCATCTCCATCAATATTGCTGCGCATTTTGCTAGGTTTCAGTACACTTAAAAAAAAGTTCTGTTGTTCTTTGGGGTTTTTTCAAGCCGTGTGTTTTTTCTTGTTGTCCTCAGCTTCTTTTCGCCTCTCTCCATGGCTTTAGATTTATATAGATTACTCTCTGGTTCCCTATTGTTCTGGGCTTTTATAGATTACTTTTTTTATTTCTGCTTATTGTTTTAGCTTGACACTGATTGAAGAGGTCCTTTTGTCAAAGTCTGATCCTCTTTCATCATTGTGGGATCATTGGAAGAATGACTTCCATTCAGAAGTAGACCACCAATATAACTGATTATTTAACCAGTCGGTAGCAGGTTGTGGCTGTGTATCCAGAGGGCTCCATCTGATCTGGTAGTCTGCATCAGTGTGCCGTGAAACCACACATCAGTGGGTCCTTTAGATGCCTGATCCTTCCGTAAAATTAAGAATCTTTGGTACAAGGAGAGATTAATGTAATTCCATCTGTTTTTATTAAATGGCAAGATATGGGCTCTCAACCCATAAGCTTTTATCAGTTGCTTTTAGTGAGGTTTTATAGTTGCTATAAGCCCCCAGAAAAGAAAATAACAGCAGGCTGACTCGAGAAGTGCTGGCCTTGTCTTTATGACAATGGCACAGATGTGCTGCTATAATCTTTATTTCATGACTTAGATTGACCTTTGCACACAGATGCTGAAAAAGAATCCATTTTATGGTTCTTTATATATCTCATGGAAGGAGTTCTCCTCGAGGTTTTTATTTCATGCTAATTAGTGTGAAATAACATAATTTAATTGCAGTTAAGTGGAGACAGAAAGCATTGTTTCCAGTAATGGGCTTTTTTTCGATGTTTTTAAATACCATACATTTTTGTGGGTTAGTAGTCATAGAGTAATCTCAATTAGGGATGTCACTGGCAGTGAAAAATGCTCCTTGGTTATAGTTTAGTGTTTCTCTCCCATCCTTTTCTAGCATAAATTAGAAGATGGCTTCAAAGCTTGCTTTGCAGCAGGTCATTTGCGATGCATTCTCTGAGGTTTTTACCTGTAGTTAAAGTTGAGCTATGTAGTAGGTAGACATCTTTATAGGGTGAAGTGTTGTTGTTAAGTATACTGCCCAGGTAACATCCTAGATGACCTGTAAAATTAATGAACAGAAAGTCCAGTCCACTCTTTTCCTCTTTGTCAAGATTTCAAAGCACTGTTTATGCCAAAACTTAGAAGCTCCAAAAGGACCACTTACATACTTCCCTTTGAGATAGTAGGATCTGGTGCTCTGGAGATAAAGATTGTTGAATCTTTGTGTTTCAGTACTCACCTATAAACTCTCCCATCATCTCCAGCTTTTCCTATCTTCCTTTCTATTTGATTTTATCATACCTTAACTGTTGCGGTGTGCTGTTGGCCAGGTTTCAGTGTATCTCATGGCCAGGCACTGCTGCCCCCTCCCACCCTGCCTTGGTATCTGGTTTCCCCCCCTGGAGGGCTCTGTATTTTGCAATACTATACAAAGCCCACCAAATTCAAACCCTTCACTCCTACGTTATAGGATATTGGTACCCTCCCCCGCCCCCTCATGTTGGTATTTATGTAACTGTAACACGCTGTGCCAGCGCTTCCCTGGCACAATCCTGGTGCCGAATAAAGCATCTGGGAAAGCCCTTCCACGTCGTCTCTCCTCCCTCGGCATGCCTGAACCATTGGTGGGTTGGGTGAAACCTCGCTGGAGCTTTGCCAGCCCTCTGGTGCCTTTGGAGCAGCCCAGCCAGCCTCTGGAACTGCGAGCAAATGCCCAGTGCCTCCGCCAAAGGCATTGTGGCACTTAACTTCCAAGCCCGTCCCTATTGCAGTCAGAAGCTTTTGCCTAGAAAGATGACAAGAACAGCGTATGTTGGCTGTTTTCAAATATGGTAGCATGCAACACCAGCAGCAGCATCTCACCTGTCTTGCCTAGTACAACTGCAGCATCACTTCATTATGCAAAGGACTCTTTCAAAAGCAAAGCAGATCCAGGCAGTTAGCAGAGATGATGGCTATGCTCACTCAAAGTACTTCAAAAGAAAATCTAATTGGACTATCAGTGAAACAGAATCTCTTTTAATTATGGCAGAAATTATAATGAAATCAAGCATCAAAAGAGTTTCCTGAGACTTTTGGTAAAAAAAAAACAAAACTCAATCTAAGCATAATGATATTCCAAACATCATTAATCCTGGAGGTTAGTAACAATTTTTATTTTAGTATACCTTCCCCAGTCAGACTGCATCATAGGCTACTCCAGATTGTGGAACATGTGCATGGGACCATTCTGGGCACCCAACTGGTCCAGAATGGATACAGTTCTCTACTGTTAAACTCTTATGGGTTTTCAGACCCAACCTATCTATTAAGAATGATCTCTGGTCCTTGCTAGCTGAACAGTGCACAGAAATTTAGAAGGTATTGGCTGACCAGAGCCAATATCACAGTGGAGTTCCTCCGAGCAAATAAATGTTACAGACTGTCAAGTTACACTGCTTGGTACTGTTTAATTCACTACTACCAACTTAGTCTTTGGGGATGAAGGGGGAAAGCAGTGTGCTGTGTCCCCGAGCAAGCATTATGGTACATTTGTATTTAATGATAAAACAAAATTATCATGACCTAAGTTATCACAAGGGAATGTTTGGGACTCTCCCTGTGAGAAGGACATTGAGGTGCTGGAGCATGTCCAGAGAAGGGCAACGGAGCTGGGAAAGGGTCTGGAGCACAGGTCTGATGAGGAGCAGCTGAGGAAGCTGGGGGTGTTCAGCCTGGAGAAAAGGAGGATCAGGGAGGACCCTATTGCTCTCTACAACTGCGTGAAAGGAGGGTGTAGACAGGTGGGGGTTGGTCTCTTCTCCCAGGCAGCCACTGCTGGGATGAGAGGAAATGTCCTTAAATTGCACCATGGGAGGTTTAGATTGGATATTAGGAAAGGTTTCTTTATTGAAAAGGTTTTCAAGCATTGGAACAGGCTGCCCATGGTGAAATCATCATGCTTGAAAGTGTTCAAAAGGCACGTGGATGTGGCAGATGGAGATGTGGTTTAGTGGTGAACATGTCAGTGTTGGGACTTAGTGGTTGAACTTGATGATTTTAGAGGTCTTTTCCAACTTTAATGATTCTGTGATTCTATACCCTAAAAAGACATGTGAGAGTAGGGGTCTGGACCCACCTGCTTATGTGGTCACTCATTTTGGCAAAACACTGCCATTGGATCTACTGTTGTTTTCTCTTTATATTGCAGAAGTACTGAGGTAATGGAGAATAGTGACACCTTGTTTTTTTTATTAGGGAGAACAAGCAATGGTGTGTACTTTATCACATCCCTGATCCACCCAGAGCTGGCTACCAGAAAACTAGAAAAATCTGAGTTCACACATGCTCAGTAGGGACCTAGTTAGAGTGCAGTAGCAAAATTATCTGTGCTATTCCTTCCCTTTCCAACCCCCTCCTACTGCTACCAACAAGACCGCACATATGGCATCCCTAGAAAGCAATTGAACGTGCTACAGTGCTGGAGTTGCCAGGGTTGAGTGGCAATTTCTGTGCAATTGTTCTGCTCAGCATTGGGCCAGTGGAAAAAATAGCCTGTGATGAGGGAATTAAAGGCTATTACAGAGTACATATGCATACAGGGGCTGATGTGAAATCACACAAGCAATCTTAATTCTGTTCTTTGCTCATTTTTAAATGCTTGACTTGGCAAACTTCAAGCTTTTTTAGCAAACGCTTTTTTTAGGTAAAATTAAAGATGGCTGTGGGTCTTTCTGTAATACTGTGGGTTGCACTTGCTAGCACTTGCCTTAATCTATGTGCTGGTTTTAGCTCTACATCCAAGGGAACAAATCATCAGGTTGTGTTAAGTTTTGTTATTGAGAGAGCTTTTCTCACTGATCTGAACCATTCACTTAGATTTATAGCACCTGAAAGCAATGTGCTGGATTTTGCTCATGGTCTATAGACAGAAAAAAATTGTGTTGTTAATTGTGCTGTGTCACCCACTTTATCAGCTTTCTCAGACTGTGCATTTATATCCATTTGCCAAGCTTTTGTACAGGAAAAAAAAAAGGGATTTTTTTCCCCTCTCCAAATTGGAATAATGTTTATTTTTCTAGTATATGTAAAGAAAAATCAGAAAATAAATTGAACCATTCTTAGCCTGCTTTAAACATACCTGTGCTTTTGTCATCCAAAGCAGCTAAAACAAGATGCTCCTGAATACATGTACAGTTAAAAGATGTTCATATCTCTTCCAACAGTATCGAGGCTGATAGGATTCTGCTTTAGAGCTCAGTTTTGACAATGCTGATGAGCACTCTGGCCCAGATCTACAAAATGTGTAAATTTGAACTGAACTTGAAACACTTCCATCATCCTCTTGAAGGCACTAGATTTACTTAAGCTAAGTAAAACTCAAGCTAAACGTGTGCTTTGGACATCAAGGGATTTGGAGACTGTCAATTAGTTAATTTTTCTTATATCAACTAGCACAGCCCAACTGGGGCTCTGATGCTTTTAGAATGTGCACAGTGACTAATAACACTAATGCAGTTTTCAACTGATTTTAGGATCAAAACACAAGCAGTGCTCTTAAAGACATTTACTTGTCTTAATATAATAAAATCATGTTCATATTCAGAAGGACAGATGAGCAGGCAGCCATCCGAGAGATCAGCTCACACATCAAATTCTATAGCAATATTTAGATCTTGATGCTTAAACTGGGATATTTGATTTAAACTCTGATCCCACCTCTCTTGTGCTGGCGTGTTAGAAGAAGAAAGATATATGTTGTGACTTCTGCACAGCAAACGGTGTTTTTTAGACTTTAGGTAACTTACTGTATTTTTTTTCGAAGACAGGTTTTCTGACAGTTATCTAGTTGAGATAACAAGGAAGGAAGCATGTGAGAGCTTGTTGATTTACATATGTAAATTACACCATTTTTAATTAGTGCCTCACAGCTTATATGTGTGTAATAAAAGGGCATTTGTAAAATTATACTGGCCACAACAGGCTAGCCCAGAATTTTAGTAACTGCAAAGCAGGATAAGAGGCCCTCTGGTAGAGCTGCCTATCCTCATTTCTCTAATTGAAGTGAATACCCCAGTGGGAAAACCATTATGTCTAATATTATATACACAAATTAAAACTCCATTTAGAGGTATAGTGGGACCATCGTATAATTGACTTTGATCTTGAAGAAATATCTCAGTAATATTTATAGTAATATCGTCTCTGCCAGAAAGGGTATCTAGAAGGGAAAATATTATTTTACTGAGAAAGGCCTGAGCATGTGTAACACCAAATTTATCAGAGCTGTGAGGGCCGAAATAAGTTTCTTTGGTGCAGTAGGCTGACTAATAGCAGCCAAGTGCTGCTGAGGTCCATCTTCCCAACTCCTATTCTATTTGAAATTGGTGTAGATGGTAAAGGAAATTACCAAAGGTATTTAAGCAGGCAGCTCCTCAGATAAGCCATGGCACTTTTATGTCTATTCTTTTTCTATAGGTTAACACTTAAAAAAATCCTCCTTTAAATATGCATAAAAATATTTAAATATACCCATTTAAAACTGCGTTTTCCCTTTCCTGCAAGAAATTACAAGCTACTGTAGCACTGGAGGGGCCAATGATCATCTATTAATGGTTTGAATGGACAGGCAATCATTCAAAAGACTTTGATCCTCAGGGGTAATTAGGAAGACTTTGAATAGGAAGTGCTGACTCTTTGCATTGAACAAACATTGAGTTTAACTGCTTCATTTTATAACATGTCTTTCTAGTCACTCACTTGAAGGTTTCAAAGAAATGTGGTGCTTCAGCTGGAAGCCTTTCTTCTTCCTTATTAAGAACAATTGGGAACTAAATTGAAATATAAACTGTTCTCCTAAGAAGAAGCTAATGCTGTTTGGTATACCATCTGCTTCTATCATGGCAATCATTGATACAGCTCTTCTTCAATCAGGAGGGGTCAAAGAATAACTAGTTAGTGTCATATCAAAGCAAGTAAATGCGTTTGCAGCCAGGATTTTAGCACAATGCTTTGTTTTCTAAAGAGGCCGTTCCCACCTTGGTGGCAAAATTTTAAGAGGTAGGAAGCCCTCTGTTGTTTGTATTCCTCCTTTGCACGTGGTGATTCTGATTGAGGGAAGGAGAAGACGTGAATTATCTCCAAAAGAACTACTTCTGGTACTTGCATAGTTGGAATGTGAAACAGTAGTCAGGCAGCTGCTGGTAGAGTCCCAGGAATTACTAGATGGATCCCATAGCATGTGTCTGCTGCATGAATCCCATAGCATGAACTGGCTGTGAAAGCACCTGCGTCATACTTTAGGACATTTGAGGTCCTAAAAAAGTCCCACAAACAAACACAACACAGATATCTCTCTGTTTTGTCATCAAAATCCTTCCTCCCTTAACCCTGAGATGGGTGGATGCAGATTGTCCAGTTCTTAGAGGAAGCAATTGCATCCCAGCCCAGCAGAGCGTCTTCAACCCCAGCCTGTGAAGGAGGCGTGAAAACCCATTTTTCTCATTGAAGGTGGATCATCAAGCAGTTAGGAGGGGAGGCAAATGGGGAATTCACAATAGTGAGCATTACTCTAAATGTCCCTCCTGGTGCCTTTTTTATTTTTCTTAACTATTGTCTTGTGCCTAATAAATCAACATGCAGGAAGCAGAGCCATGGGACCTCCCAGCCACAGGCTGAGAGTCTTCACTTAAACAACATGTAATCAAGCTGCCTTTTGGGCTCCATTCCTTTGTGACCTGTTAATTTTACATTTCTAACTGCACAACAGCTCTAATCCATCTGGGTTGTGGAGAGCCTGGTGTGCAGGATTCTCTGTTCCCACATGACTGCAGTCCTGTCCTGGTGTGCAAATTCACATTCTTTCGGGCAAAAGATGATTTATGAAGTCGGGTTTTCCATTTCCTGAGTGAGAGTTTTAAGCCACAGATGGAAAGCATTTATGTATAGGAAATAATTTCAGACACTACGAATGACACAGAGGTCTGTACAGAGTTTTTGGTCTCAAGGTAACATGCAGCAAGTGGCCTTGCAGGAATCCCTCTCTCATTGCCCCACAGTGACTGGCTGAGTGATCTGGGTATGTATGTGTAAATGATGTAAATTAATGATATTACAAACCACTGGGATCTTCAGTCAGGATAGTAGATCTCAATTCCAGACCTGTGAACCTGTTCTTCTGGTATTAAATCACTACAACACTTAGAAGTGTCCCCATGCTCTTAGATGAACAACAGCATTAATCTGTCCAGTCCAGGACTTGACCAAACAAGTAGAGCAGATAGTATAAGCTGCATCCAGCTTTTTGCCCTCTTCCTACTCCAGAAGGGCCATAGAGCCACTTCAACCCTTGACTCTTGTGTGTTCTGCCATGCTGGGACACAGAACCCTTGGCCAGCACTGAAATGGAACAGCAGTGTAAGAGAAAAAGTTTATTTTTTTTTTAATGTTTGTTTTACTGTTTCTATTCTTCTTAATCTTCCTTGATTTATTGAAGATTGACAAACCAATGATTATTTCATGCTGAAAGGCTCCTTTTCATAACACTGAATGTCACAAAAATATGGTTAATTCTGCAACAGTCAATTCTACCACCTGTACAGAAATGGTATGTTTTCAGTTTAGAGACAGTTATTCAGATAATTACAGTCAAGTTTCTTCCAGAGATAGGAGTGAAAGCAATACATTTGCTTGAGTCAAAATTAACATTGAATAATTCAGTGGTGGGACTCAAGTTTTTTCTCAATTAGGAGAAAAAAGGAAAGTTCAGGTATCATTTTAGAGAGCATGTTGTTGTAAGTCTGACTAAACATGAAGGTTAAAGAGGAGTATGTAACTATCATGTATCTTATACTTGTTGCCACACAAATAAGGGAGAACAAAGAAACAAGCTGTAAAAATGTCTTCTCAACCACTGACTAAGCGTCTGCTGTTTTTCCTATTCCAAATCCCTTTTACTTTTTTGTTTAGCGTTTCTTTGCTCTATCTTGACCTTCTTTTTCTCATTTTCTCTCGTTCTATATTTTTCTCACCTTCCTCCCCTTTCTCGTTTTTATCCTTGTCCGTTGTGGCATGAGTCCTTCTTATCTGTTCCTTCTCAACACAGTGTTCTTCCCTTTTCTCCTTTTCCCCATGCTGGACTGGGAGGCTTTGGAAAACCCTTCTGCCTCCCAGGAGTGGCCTTTTGGCTTGTGTTGGCTTTGGCTTAGCTGTCAGCAGTGCAGTGAGATGCTCATAGAAACCAGTGGAATAGTGAAGCCAAACTTCTCCAGATAGAGCCCAGTGCCAGTACGGCTGAGCTGGGGAGGGTGGAGTGGCTGTGCAGGGAAGCTTGGCTTTGCCAAAGCTTGTGCCCTCCCATGTGTTACTTAAGCAAGTACACTGACATCCTTACATCAATATGGATTCAAAGCCTGGAGTATGCTTAGTGCAAAGCAACTGGCTAAGTTTTTCAGATGAGAATCCCAAAAGATTTTCTTTCTTGCCTTCATGCCCTTTACCCCCTGCGCTTGCTCTAAGTCCAGGCTCAGGCAGGGCTCAGTAGTGTGTTCTGTTAAACTTCGATTCTGAGAAACTCTTTTTTCATTGTTCAGGGCAAGATCAGTTGTTAGGTGGAAAGCAGTTGTTTTTTTATTCATTCCTTGGTTTCTGTACCAGCTTTGCCTGGATGAGGAATCAGCAGGCCAGCTGTGCTACCTGCAGGATTCAGCCCTGAGAGGGCAGGGGGAAGTAAGCAGCAGATCCTGAAACTGCTGTGAGAATGCTTTTAAAAAACACTATGGAAGCAGCTGGTGGCTTCAGCTGTAGCCTTAATTCCAAACATCGTAATTGATTGGTTTGGTTATTTATTACACTTAGCTTGCTGCTTTGGGCAAAGCAACAAGCTAATAAAGGGCCAGCAGTTTGTTTTTCAATTTTTTGCTGACTGGTGTGGTTTCTGGGGGTCTCATATGCTTCAGTAAGCATGTCTTGTCTTTTCTTCTCCCTGTGATCTATCACAATCATCTGCCTCTCTCTGCTAACTCCTTCGCTCCATCAGCCTGTCCTAAGAGATGTCCATTTTGTTGACCATGTGAATTATTATCTTTCTTTGTCCTTTTTCATTCTAAATGCTGTATCACTTCCTTTGTTCTCTGCTCCGCTGAGTAAGTTGTTTTGACTTCAGTGTTTTGCCGTCTCATAAGCAAGTGGCAATAATACAAAGATACTCAAAAGCCTGGGTCTCTTCAAAAGATGCTTGGAAAGAATGTCCCTCTCTACTTGAGTTAACAGCATCTGCTGATGCTGATTATGGTGCCTACAAGTAGCTATGGGTAGGAATAATGCAATATAGGAAGAGATAATATGTTAAAATCAGAAGAATCATGATCCTGGATTCTTGGTTCCACCAATATGAACTTTGATTTATTTTCATGATTAAATAACTCAGCTGATGCTAAACTGCTTGCAAATTTTCTTTGCTAAGGTGAATCTGAGTCCAGCAAAAAACCAGCCATATCACACTGGCATGGTTGAAATGCTGAACTCAGCAAAGTAATTAAACCCTGAAGGGACTGGAGTTTGATGTCAATTTTTTTTCCACCAGGAAGGCAGGCATGGGTAACTTAGGACTGAGGATAAGGTGATTTACTCTGCCACAGAAAATTCTGTTACCCATTCAGCAAGTTTCAGGGCATTTTTTGCTAGCACTTAACTACGGGGGAAAGGTTGTGCAAGTCAAAGCCTTAAAGTCAAATCATGAGCATAATGGGCCAGAGGCCCTGGATGCCTTTATATCATCTAATCTGTTGGTATTGAAACAGCCCAGGGAGCATGCAGGGTTTCCCCTAAGTATTGTTTTCATTCCAGGAGAAGGCAGACAAAAGAGTTTCATTCTCTGTGGGAAATCCAACCAAAGCTTCTGCAAAGAGCCTGTCAGGGAGCTTCCTAGGCAGTGAACGCTACATGGTATTTTACAGAAGTGTACACTTTAATGATTGTTAATTGCAGAGTGCTGTTTTAATACGTGGGGAGCCTTCAATATCTGAAAATCTGTTGAGCATCATGTTGGAGAGGGAGAAGGACATGGGGGCTTTTAGGAGGGCATTTACTCTCTGTCAGTGACATATCTAGCTGAGCAGGAGGCAACAAAAAAGCCGGAGAAAATGTCCACAGTGGGTTCCATTGACCCAGAGACTAAGAACTTCAGGTATCTCAAACTATTTTTACAGCTTTACTTTGCTTTTAGGAACATTAACTCTTCGAAATACATGACTGTGCCTCTCATCCATGATTCCAGGGCTTTACCCTGATTATGGTCCTATGTTATTCTGGGGTTTTTTTTCCTGAGAGATAGAACTTTGCATCAATTTAGCACAGAACAAGGCTGATTTGTGCCATTCCTAAGACCTTTAAACACAACTGTGTGCAACAACAGCTTTACACATCCCATTGAGATGTAAAGACCCAAAACATCCACTGCTGTTACTGCTTGACTTTTCAGCACCAGTGTGGCAGTTAGAGGGAGCAAGAGAAGAAAAGAATTTTCCACCAGCTTACCAATCAGAAGCTGCTGGTATTTGGAAGATAGTAATGAAATCACTTAATCAGGTGACTTCCTCATACTTGCTACCAGTGTGTGTTTCCAAAGTAAATCAGACTCTTCGTTCTTGTTTCAGGTTGACTTTTGTGGTTATTGTCTACCTGTAGCAGAAATTGCATAATGTCTGTTTGCCATATAAGTAGGAATATTTATAGGCTTTTATTTTGTGCTTAGAAACATCAAATCAGAATTCCTGAATAGAGCAGTAGCTCTGAACTTTTACACTCTGTTTTCTGAATTTTTTTAGCTACTTGATAATCAAGAAGCTATTGAAATAATTCTGTTTGTCAGAGTTCTGCACTTTGGTATGCATGGTGTGCATAGACCTCATTCTCACGGCTTATCATTGGAGACCTTACAGCCTTTCAATACTCTAAAAGGAGGCTTATAAGAAAGATGTAGAGAGGCTTTTTACGAAGGTCTGTAGTGACAGGAAAGGCATAACAGTGTTATATGAAAAGAGAATAGGTTTAGATTAGATATAATGAGTTTTTTATTATCAGACTGATGAGACACTGGCACAAGTTGCCCAGAGAAGCTGTGGATGCCCCAGCCCTGGCAGTGTTCAAGGCCAAATTGGATGGGGCTTTGAGCAGCTTGGTTCAGTGAAAGGTATCCCTGTCCATGGCAGGGGGGTTGAAAGTAGATGATCTTCAGGATCCCTTTCAACTCAAATTATTCTGCGATTCTGAGATCTATGTGATGATGGGACCAATGTATGCAAGAAGCTTTTTGCTTTAGACAAAATCTATTAGCAAAGGGCAAAAGTTAACGTTAATATAAGTCTTTTAACATTGTGTGATAACACAGTATCTGTGTTACAGATAATTCTGTCATATTTTCTGTTTTGGAACATTGTAAGATATTTTTCAAACACAGAGAATTGAGTGATGACATGGAATGGTTGATCCACTTGCTCAAGTGGATGGATAATGTGCAGAAAAGCTGTAGCACTTCCAGGCTGCCAGTTCTGTCGTTACACTGAAGCAAGATGATCACTTGTTAAGACATTTCCTCTCAAGTATTTTAAATGAACTTTAATGCCTGGAAGAAATGTTCATATTTTTCCCACCGGACCCAAAACAATGTTGAGTTTTTCACTTTTATTTGCTTGCAGTAAATAATGATCCACAGTAACAAATTCCTTCTAAGGAGAGGAGAAGCAGCAATGTCTTTTTGGGGAAACAATGGCCTTGCAATGTGTTCCTAAAAATCTGTGTGGCACTTAGGCTGTGATGTCCAAAGGACAGAGCAAGTCAAGTGGTGTTATGAAGAAAGCAAACCACTGGCTCAGTTCCTGCCTAAACCAGTGATGCCCAGTATAAGCTCATGCAGGTTCTTGTAACATGGAGACATCTAAGAGATGGAGCTGGGGTTAAGCACTTGGGGCCAGCAGAACTTGGGGCTGACTGCTGTCTAGGATTGCCTGAATTTGGAGGAGTGAAGACTACAGTTTCCATTCTGCTTGGATCTACAAACATCCATGTAACAAGAAACATCCCATGTTAAACATGGGAACTTGCATGCTCAGAGCATCTAAGCCCTTGAACTCTGTAACAGCTCTGTGGCACCTGGGTAACATTCTGGTCCTTGGAGAGGTCCAGCCTGGGTGGAATTATCAGATATCCAGTACTGAGCTTAGAACAAAACTCCTGGCAGAGAGCTGCATGAAATGCCTCTTAGAGCTTGTGACCCTGTAAGCATAGAGTAAGTTAAGTGAATTAACACACAATTGCATTTTAATGCCCAAATAAGTGAATTGAGTCAGTCCTTTAATTTGCTGTAGTTCTCCTTTCCCTTTCTATGTAGTAGAAAAAAGCAGATTCCTACCTGATGAGGTTTTATGAGGTTAATTGCTATGAAGTGCCCAGGCACTCTGATGATGAGGGCTGTATAAACACAAAGATATTATGCAAGTATAGCAATGCCAAATGCTTGATGCAAATTCCTTGTTTGTGGTCTGATTTCCCTTCTTCCCTTGCACAGTTTCTCTGACGAGTAAATATAACCCTTTCTGATGAAAATACTTATCCCTCTGCCTGAAGTACCCTGGTTAAATTACCAATTGTGTTGGTAACATTCCTTCTTGGTATATGTACCTGTATAAAAACGAGTGTTGAACAGGTCCTCAGGAGACCTTCCTTGCTGTGCTTCCTTACTGTGTGGGAGTTTAAGGAGCGTATTTTCTTTCCTAATGGATAAGACTGTTAACAAATGCAGTCCTCATTTACATGGTAAAAAAAGAATTTTGTACTCATGTTTTGTGATGCTGTAGTTGTATAAAGACAACTTTATTTATGTTAGTAAATGATAGGTGACCTAATTGAAACTGAAGTGGAAAAAATCACATATTTTGCTAAATTGCTTAAACATGCTGTCTTCAGAGAGCTACTCAGATTACTTTTCAGTCCTCTTGAAAAGATTGTTTCTGATTCACAGGCTTAAATAAACTAACCACTTGTTCCTAACAGTGGTTGTCGATCTCAGGTATATCTTTGTGAGTAAAAAGATAATTATAGGCCATGGAAATGCTCTGTTTCTTTGCCGGTTTTGTTTATACTAAATGGCTGTGATGTTAGTGCCATTGTATAGTTTCTTGGAGAAATTATAGTGTAAAATATCAAGGCTTTCCCTTAAAAAAGAAATGTCATTCCAAATGTAGCAAATATCAGATCATTTAGTTGTGTAGACCCTGAAGCTAAGTTGGATACTGATGGTGTATGAAATGTTTATGTTGGGGATGGAAGAACTGATATGGTAAGCCACAAGCCACATTCTTTTGCTTTATATTTGCAAGGGGCAAGCATTAGTTGTATAAGCATATGATTTCCATACTCCTCATACATGTGTTTGCTTTTCAAGTAGTCTGTCTTGTTCCTTAACTTCACTTGTCTTTATGTAATGCCTTGAAAAAGATTCACGTGTGCACTGGATGACTTTGCATGGCCCAGAAACCTAGAAAGAACTTTGCCCTGGTATCACACAAATCTACATGGTACTGCTCATTTTCAATTCTCAAGGATATATCTTTGGTCTGAATAGAAGAAGCTGAGTTGTACAAAGGAGTGCTCAGACATAGCACTCATATTTGTGATGCAGAGCACAAAGGCATACATGCAAGAGGGGTCTTAAATTGCCTCAGTTTTTGCTTGGTCTTAACCAGGAAAAGCTGTCAGAGATGTCTATAAGGGCTTCTCTGTATGATTGGTAGGTTAAAAAAAAAAAGAACCTATATAATGTACTGTGAATATGGCAAAAACCTGAGTGCAGTTCCCTGGGATTTATCGGTACATTAAGAAATAATACTCCTTGTATTTCCATGTTCACCTCATTTTCACCCCAGCTTTGGGAGCTTTGTGAAACACTGTGGCTGGTTATCCTGTCATGCAGACCATGAGTCAGGAGTGGTCCTGCTGGAAGAAGCAGAGTGGAGTGGTACAGGTGATCTAAATTGAGTTTAAGTGGGTGGAAAGACCCAGGGAACTGGTATGGTAGAAGCAGCAGGGACTGTCTAATTACATTAATCCCATTCTTGTTCTAAAGCAATGACCACTACTAAGGCACTGGAGCGAGGGTTTAGAAAGTGCCCCTGTAGTTCTGAAACTCTCCGAAACAGAAAAAGATGACTTTTCTCATTGCTCACCACAGCCATGCACCTGTTTGGCCTAAACTGGCACCTGCAGCCGATGGAAGGGCAGATGTATGAGATCACGGAAGACACAGCCAGCAGTTGGCCAGTGCCAACGGACGTCTCCTTATATCCTTCGGGGGGCACAGGGTTAGAGTTACCTGACAGGAAAGGCAAAGGAACCAGTGAAGGTATGGTTGGTGTGTGTCCATGTTGTGAGTCTTCTGTCTGCTCTAAACTCCAGCCATCCAATCTCATGTTCCATTACCCTCAGTGCTGCCATCAGCAGGTGCTTTTCCAGTCTTTCATGTCTAGAGCTAGTAGTCATCAGTCCTGTTTCCATATGTTTCTAAGTTTCATACCCCTCTGATGTCCACTAATGCAGTAAAACTCTATGAAAACCTCTCCACACATTCAAGGCATTCTCACAGACTATAGAAGGCCAGCATTAAAACCCTGCCTCGAGTGGCTGTTTTCATGGGAAAACATTGTCTCTTGAAAATTACATGATTCCTGGAGCACTGGATCAAGCTTCCTCTACAGCACTACAAAAACGTTTGAGTTGGACTATTTGTTGCCACCTAGCAAATGTTTGGAGGACCAAAATACTTCCTGAGGACTATTACACTGTGAGTTTTGGCAGTCCAGAGTTAGACATAGCTTTGCAAAAGTAGCCTGATAAAAGGCCTAGTCTCCACAAATTACCACGGTGTTGTCAGAAATTAGAAGCAGCTCATGGGTCCTCAATTCAGCAGCACCTTAATCCAGCAGCTTTACATCTTTATGTGCTTTCTTAGAGGCACCACTGCTGAAAGTACTTGTAAGCTCTGCAAAGTCTTATCCCTTCCCAGACATAGCTGGAGAAATGAGAAATGCAAATTTTCAGAAAGCTTTTTTGTTTGTGTGTCAAGATTCTCTATATAAAATTAAGATATTCCAGTAAAATTGAAGTAATTGACTATTTTTGGTAGTTATTTTGATGGAAGAAGTTTTCTGGACAGATAAGATGTATGCTACTGTTCTTGCAACTCACAGAACACAAAAGTTTCCACGGAGTTCCCTAGGCTTTGGCTCACAACCTGTGTTTAGATGTTTAATTTAAATTAATTGTAGCGGGGGTTTTTTCTGTAAGAGTTTATCTGTTTTATTAGTCCAAATAAAGGCCATAATTATGTATGTTCCTTGAAACAACGTATTTACTGGTAACTAATGGCTGCCATCAAGTTGCTACAAGGAAAAATCAGCTAAGCAGGTTATTCCCAGCAAACCTTACTAGACAGTACAGCAAGCTGCAGACAGCCCTGCTGTTGTACTCAAAAATACTTCATGACAGATCCTTTTTTTTCCCCTCTAACTTGCCATATGTTTCATTTTTAAATCATCTAGCTTTGATCTGTCCATTTCCTTTTAAAAGTCAAAATGAAAATAAATGGGTGTATTCAAAACTGCCATCCAGTTGAAAGATCTCCACTTGATTTTATTTTAGCCACGTTTGCAGTGACATGAGTAGAGGTTTTGATTGCTGCTCTGTTAAAAGAGATATCTGGGAAATAGCCTAGCTATGTCATTAGAAGACCCCTCAAATTAGTGTTTTGTATAGATCTTAGGGAATCTGTAGGCTTTAGAGGAAAATATCATGTCCTGACTGAAAAACACATCAGCACAACGTCTTTGGTGCGGGCATAACATTGTCCAGCCTTCAAATGCAGCTCTGTCCCCATCAGGTAACTATGTAACTAATTCTGGACTAGCAGTGCTGCAGGGCTTCTGTTCTAAACCAGAATGTATATGATTGAAATTTATTTTTAAAAGAATTGAAATATATTTGAATGTCTTCCGGATCAGAATGAAATAGGCTGAAATGTGTCAGGAACATCCTTAGAGCTGATCTGAATGAATCATTACCAATGTCTTGCCAACTCTCAGTAACAGTCATTCCTTCTCATCTGTGGCTGTGCTCCAGAACAGCATTTACCTCTGTTCCAGCCCAACCCTGTTTACTAAAGCACTTAACCACATACTTACATTTAAGGATGTAATTTACTGTGGTTGAAGTGAGAGCTATGTGTGTTCTTAAGTGTTTTGATGGGTCAGGGAACCATCCTGTCAGAAATGCAGAGAGATTCAGCAAGGTCTGAAATGAAATAGTTCATTTTGATATCCAAAGAAATTAGGAACAGTTGCTACGGCAACTAAAAAATTCAAGGTAATGTGCAGAAAGAGCAAAGTAATTGACAGCCCAATTAAGAATTCAGACCTGAAGTTAATTTTAAGGAGTCAGATATTCTGATTAAAAGCCAATTTCTGATTAGAAGCTGAAATGGCTTTTTAATTGTACTTTCTTTATGAAGTATCCAGTCCATGGGGCCTAATCTTACTGTAGGCTAAAACTGGTGAAACAGAGAGGGATTTCAGGGAGTGAATTCAGACTTGTGAAGAGAGCTTCTCCTTGGACTTCTGTATCAGGACAAGCTTCAACTGCTGGCAACATGATATAACAGCTCTTAGGATATCTGCTTCTCAGACATACAGCTGTCCACCAAGAGGAGACACAAACTTTGTAATTGTGTGTACAAAAAATTATTTCTGTGAGACTGCCTTTTGCAATCACAGAAGCATTTTCGTTTGCATGAGCAAGTGCTGCTCTCTCTTCAGAATACATCCTGTGCTCATTTTCTCCAGGCTCTATCTTGCATAGCAACATCTGTCATATTAAATTCTCACCTTCCCTGATTCACTCTGATGTACAGTCTTTATTAATGAACAATCATGGGGCATATCAAATACTTAAGGTTTCATCTGAATATCTAAGAATCTATAAAACATGTCAGTAGTAATCAGAAAAAAATATATCCTTCATTTGAACCAAAACGTGTGATGTCTTTAGCTCTTGGTTAATAGAATCTTCAATCTTTTCATCTTACAATAGTGCAATGAGAAACTTTGTATGAAGACATTGGAACTGTTTCCTATAATCCTGACAGTGTGAAAAGAAAATTTTAGTATGCCAAATAAATACTATCAATCCAGTTGATAAAGTAATTCCCTTCAGAATCTAGCTGGTTGATTTTCATTGTGCAATTGTACTCTATTAGCACAGAAGGATTCAGAAAGAATGGCCATTTACCTAAGCTGCTTCTGATTATCTCCTTTAATATGTATGTGGACTGAAAACTGATAAAAAGTCAGCAGATTTCCCCCCGTATTTATTTGAGAGTGATGAGCAAAGATAAATGGAGATCTTAGAAAATTAAGAGCAGGTTTTTTTGTGTGAACATACAGCCTTTCCATATACACCTTTTGTGCTGGTATGCATAAAACTTCTGCTTCAAGATAGCTCATGCCATCAAGTGCTGCTCCAGCAGTGTCCTTAAGCAGTCACTGACTTTAAATCAGGGTTTAGTGTTACTGGAACCAAAAGTTCTGCAGGGGAAAATTCTCCATCCTTGATAGTTAATATGCATATCATTTCTACATTGATTTTCAGTGAGAACTAACAATTTACATCTGTTTCTCCCGGAGAGTTTGTGTTAGGATGGTATATGGAGAAATTTAAGGCAATACTGCATTTAACATTGTGTAATATTAAAGGAAATGTCATTTGAAACAATAAAATGCAATATTCTACCAGTCACCTTTTCAACATGGCAAGTAAATTCTGAGAGTGTTTGATGCAAATTCATGATGGATGGGAAAAGATTTTTTTTCCCCCATTCCTCAAATGTAGGTACTGGAAGAATAAAATTCATAATGTGATTTTCCTACAAAAGAATGTATGTAGCCAGAAGTTTCCTTCTCATTTTGTTAGAATTGTTTGCTCTGTGAAAAACAGCGTAGCACGTGCTGTAATGGCCTGGAGATAAGAGAACAAATTTATTTGAATTTCCAAAATTAATAATTAGTCCTTATTGGTGATATGTTGCTCTCCTTACTAAAGCCAGAGTCTTTCAGGTGACACTACTGCATAGTTTTCCACTAGAAGTGTCCTTAATAAAGGCTCTTTGCTAAGCAGTTGCCTTCATCATCCCTGTGCCCTGCAGCCAAAGCTGTGGCCACTGGTTATAGCACAGGCTGAAAAGGGAGCATTCTGGGTTTGATTTTTCATTCTGCCCTTAATTCCCTGGTCTTCCTTTGGGTCTAGATTTTTTGAAGCAGCCACTTGCTTTGAGAGCTGTGACTATGAATTCCTTAGGTATGTTTCTTAGGGGTGCCAAGCACCCTGCTGACTCCCTTGGACATTACGGAATGTACCACTTCCGTTTGAATACCCAGGCTCTCCAGCCTGGTAGTTTCAGAAACAGGTGTCTCCATTTGTCTTCTGAAAGAAAATGGATAATAATAGCACACTTCACAGATTGTATTGAAACCCAGTTAAAACCTCTCATATTTCTTAATAGAAATTACTCAAGTGCAGGGTATGATCTCCTTTGTTTTTCTCAATCCTTTTTTCTTCTTTAGCTTTTTTTTGACTGTTCAGCATATTTCAAATACTGTTACCACTGTCAAGAATTAATTTAATAGAGAAACATTTTCCTTTCCCCACTTAGGCATCGTTCATGCTGCTGTTTTCCACACCACCATTCCACTCCGTGGCACGTCTATCTCACTCTTGCTGCACTTCTCTTTACTAATTTAATGATGACTTCTCCATTCCTAAACTTAAATTCATTTAGGATATGTCAGATTATTTATTCTTATCTTTGGAATGTAGTTACACTCTCTCTGATGTTACAATTTAAACAAAAGGCCGTTTTTCTCCAGGTTGCTCTTCCCATGCTCGTGTTTTCAAACAAAACAGTTACTGAAGCCAGAAATAATCCTGCCAGTTTTCCTCCCATAATCATATGGATTGTCTAGACAAAGTACTCTGAAGACTTCAGGACACTAATAGACTGTTTCTCAAGATCAGTGTCAGAGATACCAGTATGATTAGATTACTTTCAGGATCTAAGACTAATTCAAGAATTTTTTTCCTGTGTTTTGGCAGGAAAGCCCAGTAGTTTTTTTCCAGACGACAGTTTTATAGACTCCGGAGAAATTGATGTAGGCAGACGAGCCACACAGAAGATCCCTCCTGGTATCTTTTGGAGATCTCAGGTGTTCATCGATCACCCAGTGCATCTGAAATTCAATGTGTCTTTAGGAAAGGCTGCTCTGGTTGGCATCTATGGCAGAAAAGGACTCCCACCGTCACACACACAGGTAATGGGACCTTATTTCAATTAAATAATGGTGTCTTAATTTGATGTTTGTGTGATGTATTGTTTTATTTCATCTATTTCTTTCAAGAAATTGTTGCATGCTTGCAAGATGCCAAAGGTCATTTATCCAGACAAGGAGAATCAAGAGACAGTTGCAAAATTTACACAAATTAATCTGGTGGGCTGTTGGCAGGGGCAGAGCAGGCAGTTGCCTAAGGCAGCAAGCTGGCAGAGGAGAATGGTTTTGTGAGGCTGGTGGTCACTGAGGGTACCAGCTGGTTGCTCCAAGCAGAAGAAGATACCACCTTCTTTATCCAGTGCTTTGCACCACGTCAGCCACACTCAAACTGCATCCAAAGGAATCTTCTCTTCAGCAGTTTCGTGTATCTCAGGTTTGTCTCTCTTTCAGTCACTGCCTTTCCCGTCTCGTGGTAAGAGCAGCAAGACTACAGTTGGTCACCCTTAGGGGAGCAAGATTCACTTCTGTCTTCCATGCTGAAATGCCTTGCGCCAGCCCTTCCCATCATGTATGCTGTCAGTTTAGACTGAGGTTTGTCAGGGCCAAGTAATTAGTGTATAAGAAAAGAAAATCAAGGTTTTACAGAAAGCCACCAACTTAGGCAGAAATCAAGATCCAGTTATTGTTCTGTAGGACTAAAATGAAAGCAGATGCTTTTCTTAACACACCTTGACAAAAAAACATATCAAAAAATCACTTTCTAGGAAAAGCTCTGATGAACCATCCCCTTAAGTAAGGATTTTAAACAGTATTTTCTCTTCTTTCTATTTCAGCTTCTAAGCTGTTCTTACCCAGATTGATTAATAAATTAGGGCATAACACACTGTCAATGCAAAGTATCTTACTCCCACTTGCATCAGCACATTATCAAAGAATTAGCAGGTTTATGCTAGTGTATCTTGCCCTTGCCCTCTACTGTTAGCTGAAAATATTAGAGATTTATAGAAATACCCTGCCTTTGTTTTGTTTTTGAACAAATATGTTTATTATGATCTCTTTGGATAATATGGTATTTTGTACATATTAACACACCTCCAACTTATTTCTGTGTCATAAATCTATGCTTCTCTGCCTACTTCTCTGCAGAATTAAAATATTTCAGTAGGATCAGCACATCATAAAT
This sequence comes from Pomatostomus ruficeps, assembly GCA_013400735.1. NCBI lineage: Eukaryota > Metazoa > Chordata > Aves > Passeriformes > Timaliidae > Pomatostomus > Pomatostomus ruficeps. The sequence continues at coordinate 108,883 of VYZT01061686.1, read as the reverse complement.
TCAGTGCCACAGTAATGCTGTTATTGCCCTTTTTTAATCAGTCTCCTTTCACAGGGAGGTTCAAACATTTATAACTTAAAAACGCTGTGTTAGTTGAATAAAAACTCAAGTCATGATTGCATAATACTAACTGTAGATCAGAACTCTGGATTCACTTTACTTGTTTATTATCATTCTTAAATTTTGTTATGGAACTGAAGTTATTACATGGATAGTTTCAATTGTTTAAGGAAAAAAATGTAAAATTTAACACATAAACCTCACTTTTGCCATGGAGTGCAGTCACTGAAGAACAGCATGAGTTTCCCACGAGGTCACAAGTCCTGCTAGCAGTCCTGCTCTAGTGTGGGTTCCATTGTCCATGCCAGGAGCCTGCTCCCGTACAGGCTTTGGATGGGGTTACAGCCTTCTTTCAGGCAACCCCTTGCTCCTGCACGGCTCTCCTCCATAGGCTACTGCAGGTGGATCTCTGCTCCCCTCTGGAGCTCCAGGGGCTGCAGGGGCACAGCTACCTCACCACGGTCTGCACCACGGGCTGCAAGGGAATCTCATTTCCAGCACCTGGAGCACCTGCTGTTTCTCCTTCTGCACTGTCTTTGGTGTCTGCATAATTGTTGCACTCCCATATTCTCACTCCCCTCTTCCCTGGCTGGAATTACTTCTGTGCAATGGTTTGTTTTTTTTTTTCCTTCTTAAACATGTTATCATGGAGGTGACAGTTGTTGCCACCACTGATGGGCTCAGCCTTGGCCAGTGGCAGGTCTGTCTTGGAGCTGGCTGGCATTGGCTCTGTCAGGCACAGGGAAAGCTTCCAGCAGCTTCTCAAAGAAGCCACCCCTGCAGCCCCCTCTGCTACCTAATCTGGCCATGCAAACCCAGTACAATGTTCAAAGTTACATCTATCCATGCTAAAATAACAAACTATTCCAAATTCTCTTTGGGAAACTTTCTCTGGCTGTTATGATTGTTTTCTGTTTTAGGTTGCCAACAACTGTGGTCACTAATAAGTAGGAAGAAAATGTAAGCTCCATATTTCTGTAGTCTTAGAAATAGATCTTGCAGAAGCCCAAAATAGTTTACTGTTAACAAAAGGCATTTTTCTCATTCTTCTCAACAAATCATAATAAGTTACACAATTTTGTTATGGTCTATTAGATTTAATCTTCCTTGATCAAATCCTTTTTTAAACTCATTTTAACCTAGGCCAAATGTTAATAAATCATAAATTTTAGGGATAGGCCATCACAGCTTGCAGAGGGCATTTTTCCATTTGTACAGTTTGAATTGATTAACATGGTATTTTATCTATGATTTTCTTGCTAGCAGTAACTAATTGCTTATTAAAAATCTTTGAATGTATTAAAATGCAATAAAGCACAATCCATTTGTGGTTCAATTAATATTTACAGCTAGTAACTAGTAGCTTGGCAAAGTCATCAACATCTGCAGCAGCATCTTGCAGATATTTATAAAAAAACCCTTTTGCTTTTGGCTGGAAGCCCCAAGTAAGCACAATCCAGATTGTAGTGGAACAACAGCAGCTCACTGTACCTGAGTGCCTTGAAGTTGTTTTCATCTCACTAAGCTCTAAATAGCTACATCTAATATATATCAGGAAGTGGATGCTTGTAAGCACAATCCACAGGACATTTCTTAGATGTCCACTTTACAATGAGGCAGGTTGCATCCTAGAAGTGTCTCCTCGCTTGCAATCCAGTGATTCTAGAAAACTAATCCAAGCTGCCATGGAGATGTCAACACTTGGTGACATGAACTTTATCTGTGGTTTCTTCAGTTATATTTTAAAAATTGAGTCAAGCTGTTCCATCCAAATGAAAATGGAAATACTTAGGTTTTTATCTTACTGGTTTTTACTTCAGTTCACCTGTTCCTTACTCAAACTCATGCTCTGTTGAGGCATTCCCAGCACCCAGACACCACAATGATGTCCTCTGTCACTGTCCTGCTCATCTGTGTCAGGCATGGTCACACTGAGGCCTGATGAGGCATCGGCCTAGGCAGTAGCTCATGCCTAGAGTGGCTACAAACACCTGGGTCACAAAGTGTCATTCAAACCAACTGCTCACTAGTATCCTCTTAAATCATTCTGTTGTTTTCATAGAATCACAGAAAATGCTGAGTTGGAAGTGACTCCTGGCCTTGCCCAGGAGACCCCAAGAATTACACCATGTGCCTGAGAGCATTTTCCAGGCGCTTCTGTGACCACTTCCCTGGGGAGCCTGTTCCAGTGTTCAGCCACCCTCTGGGTGAAAAACCTTTTCCTGATACCCAGCCTAAACCTCCCCTGACTCAGCTTCATGCTGTTTCCTCGAGTCTTGTCACTGGTCACCACAGAGAAGAGATCATTGCCTGCTCCTCCACTTCCCCTCACAAGGAAATTGCAGACTGCAGTGAGGTCTCCCCTCAGTCTCTTCTCCAGAGAATATATTAAGTGACCTCAGCCACTCCTCATACAGCTTCCCCTCAAGGCCCTTCACCATCCTTGTGGCCCTCCTTTGGACACTCTCCAATACCTTTATATTGTTTATAAAGCTTCATGATTTTTATCTCATGGCACCCAGAAGTGCCCCCAGCACTCGAGGTGAGGTTGCCCCAGTGCAGAGCAGAGCGGAACAAACCCCTCCCTTGCCTGGCTGGCGATGCTGGGCCTGATGCCCCCAGGACACGGCTGAAACAGAAATGTGCATTTTTAATAATGCATGTTTAGAATTTATATTTTTAGATTTTAGATTGTATGTTTTTAAAATTTATGTTTACATCATATTTTTTTCAAAACAGAAACTCTGTGTCTAGCAAAGCTAACTTGGATAGACGTGCAAAAGCAATGACCTTTCCAGGTGTGGCAGCTTTTACATTCTCTAAAAGACACTTCAGCACCAAATTTGAGATCTGTGTACTGAAATATAACCAAAAGAAAATAAAACTTAAAGCAAGGTTCAAAACTAATTTCCTGTAAATAAATAATTAAAAATATATCATTAAAGTAATCTAGGGACAAATTCTTTCATTTCATCTGCAAGCTAAGTCATATAGCTTTTTGCTCAAAATGTTGTTGGAAATAAACACTTCTTTTTTTAACTGAGTAGCTTAACTTTTTTTAACTTTTCCTACATGGGAAAGAACATGTCATCAAGTCCATATCTTTGTTGACTTGGAAGACCGTACCAGACAACGTAATAACAAGCACCCAAATTTTGCTTCAGTAAAGTGAAAACGCATAAGCAGCCTAAATTCTTGTGCCATAGTCAGCTAACACTCAGCAACCATTCAGTGCTGCAACATCAACGGGTTCAGAAATAAGTGGTGTTGTTTCTTTCTGCCTGTTTTTCTTCTTCCTGCCAAAAAAAAAGGTCACAAGCTTATCTGACCAGCTGGCTGAGAGAGGCAAAACCAAGTGAAGTCAGGGAACAGAAAAGCTAAATAGTGCCTCAACTGCTGGATTCTGCTTGTGAGGTGTCCTGGTCATCTAAACACATGATAAAAGTCAGATTAGATGAGGTTCATTTAACATTTGCAGTGTCTGCTAGGCTTATATCTGCCTCATCCCGTTAATATAATACCAGACAAAATGCAAGTATTGTGGAAAATCAGTGGAAGGTTATTTAAACAGGGAACTAAAGGGAGTTGCAATACTAGTATTAAAGCAAAGCAGTTGTTCACTTGAAGTTACCCTTGCAAAAAGTAAATGCATCCTCTTGAGGAAAATACCTAGAGCCACTCCTTAAATGGGATTTTTCTATATTATGTATCTCTTTTCCATCTTCATTTTCTATGATCTTTTAACCACTTTGGCTATTGCTTTAAGATAAAAACTAAGCAAAATACTTCTGCAAAACCTCTACCAGAGTTCACTTTAAAATATCTCTTACTTTTCCCTTGGTGACCCCTAGCAATTCTGGCAAACAACCCAGTTAGGCTAGATATATTTTTCTGTCTTATTTTCCATATTAGCCAAGACACAAAGAAGATAACAAATAAGCTGCTTAGTGTCATATTTACAGCGCAGTTGAGGCATGGTCTCATGTTTCCCTGCCTGTATTTCTGCAGAATGAGAACACCTCAGTAGGACCAATATGCTGCAAGTCACCTTCTAAACAAAGGTGATTTCATGATTCATACAATTACAGGAAAATACATTCATATACTAGCTATTTCCAGAATGGTTACTTGCAGGTAGTCCAGGAAGGTACTTGAGTTACCAGAGAAAATCCTGTTTGTGATGCTTCTGTAGACCCAGGATAAGAGACGAAGCTTGAGGAAACCTGATAGTACACTCAAACATCACTCCCTCTTATGTTTCAGTTTGACTTTGTTGAGCTCCTTGATGGAAGGCGTCTGCTGACACAGGAGGCGAGAAGCTTGGAAGGACCTCAGCGGCAGCACAGAGCTTTTGTGCCCTTGGCCAGCCATGAAACGGGATTTATCCAGTATTTAGATTCGGGAATATGGCATTTAGCCTTCTACAATGATGGCAAAGAATCGGAAGTGGTTTCATTTCTTACTACTGCTATTGGTAAGGATTTCCTCTATTATTCCTAAACTCCTAAATATGCCTTGGGACCAGGTATTAACGCACATACTCGAATTGCACGACGGCTTTGTGTGGTTTTGAAGAGAATGCTTGGAGGGGATTGTATTTAGCAGCATGCTGAATACTGTTAGACCCTAAATGTTGAGTAAGTATTTTGTAGGCCTTTTAAGTAACTATAACCATAACGAGATTCTGCCCAGTGCCAAACATGGATTACAAGCTGGAAAATCCTTGCTTTATTTTCTTACTTTGATTTCCTTTTATTATTTGGCTTTTGTAAGTTTTGTTTGATTTTTTGTTTATTTGATTGGCTTTTTCCTCTTTCTGGAGCAGTGGTGTAGGAATCATTGAAGAACAGACAGCAGCACCATGCCACAGTTTTGTGTGACAGACAGTCCTGCCATTAAACACCATCAAAATCACTCAGGCTGGAATTCAGGCGGAGTACTGGGGTTAAAATTCCAATAAAGAGCACTGTAAGACTTGGTAGTAGCAACCACAGTAACAGGAATCTCTGTTTCTTCTTGATAACAGAATGAAGTTGAGATTACTCAAGAAGAACAAAATAACTAAATAGGTCTTTTGTCTTCTCTAGCAGTAAAATGCCCTGTCAGTTCAGGTCACTGGCATGGATTTGTTGCTGTCCAAGGAGACAAGGATGCTGCCAGAGGGTGCCTTCTTTCACCTTCTAAATATCAAAATCTGTTTCTGATTCAATAATACTTAATTTTAAATTTGATTGACCTGCTGAAACTGTTCATATACCTAAATTCATTTGGTTGTAATTTAAAGATTACTCCATAAAACTAGCACTCAGCTTTCTTCTAGCCACAGTGTTTTTAATGGGCTTTTTTCCTTTGCAGAAAAAAAACATACTCATTCCAAAGCTGCCATTAATCCCTCTCCCAACAGACGAATTGGTGTTGAGTCTCAGCTGTCTGCAATAGTTACCTAAGAGCTATGGACTGTAATTTGTCTTGGCAGGTTAATTAAAAAGTTTAGGTCCTATTAGAGTAAAGTCAGTAACATCCCAATATTCCATTTTAGCACTAAAGTTTATCTAATGCAGAAGTGGAAACTGCTGTAATACTCTGTATTAAATTTAAACCCCAGAAATGTGATGTTCTGTCTTGTTTGCAGTGGAGCAACACTAGCAGTAGTTGTATATTAGCTTATGAAGTTGAAGTCTTACTCTATAGAATGCAGATTTACTTCCATTTAGTTTACCTTAGTAATTTGATTTTTTACTTAAAACAACCACAGAAGCTGAAGATATTCTTCTGGAGGCAGCTTTTTTCCTTGTCTAAGAATGTCTTCCGTTCAAAATTTCCCATCACAGGAAAAAATCAGTAAGGCTCTAACAGCAGAAAACACGTTTAAAGCAATGTCACTACTTGTTTTCAAAATGATGCTTAAATGTTCTAGCTAGACTTTGCTCTTGGCCTCATTGCACTAATAAAGGGAAAAACAAGAAGCAAAAAAAGATAAAAGCGTTCTTAATTTGCCTTTGAACAGCCAGGGAATGTTGTGGGTGAGAAGCATGTCAGACTGTCTTCAAGGCAGTCCTGTTTTTTTTGTTTGCGCGCTGCTGTACCTTCATGACTGCATGATAAGCAGAACAGTCCAAGATGTGGAGCTGATGATATATTTGATATATCCCCTGCTGACCTTGAATCATTCTGTGTTTCTGTCATTCAGAAACAAGGAAGTTTTCTTTTACTAAATGGGTGGCAATCACTTTATCCACTGGCAGCTGTATATCAACACAAAGCTGTAGTGTAAAAAAACCTATTTAAGTACAAGCTAAGCATTTTGAAACAGACTTAAGTAAAACTTTTAGGTAGGAAAATGTGGCTTCTTGACTAGAATTTGTCCAGGAAAGTGCAGCATTTGTATAAGTATCATAAAAACACTCTAACAGCCTTAACAAGTTGGTACCTTTCTTCTCAGTCTAGATTTCAACAACTTGTTTAAAAAAAAACCAAAACAAACAGTCAGGTGTTTTGTGTAACTCTAATGTTTCAGAACCTTTCTAGTGTATTCATGAAGTCTGGCAATACATGGTTCCTAGATTGTAAGTATATAAATACTCTGGTATTACAGTGTTTTTATTTTTTTTCACTGCCCAAGTAAAAAGGATAAGGCAGCCTGACAGTGTTTATGAACCAGTGTGTAAAGTTGCAACACCAAACAAATAAATCAAGTCACACGTGATGGGAGCCTTAGATCTGTCTGTGTAGGGTGAGGAACCTTCAAAGGAGTTGTGTTGACTGTCAGAGGCAAGCTGCAATTTAATTTGCTTTCTGTGGCAAGACCACCTAAAAAATCTCCCTTTATTATTCCACTAACATAGGGCTTACAGTAAGAGTGAGTTTGAAAAGTGTAGCTGTGATGCAGGAAGAGGTAGGATCCAGTGACCTGAGAAGAGGACCAGCAGCCTGGAACTCCTGAATTCTGATTGATGTGCTAATTCTGCCCCAGCCTAGGCTCATGCTTCAGCTGCTCACCGTGTAAAACTGAGGAGAGTGACATTTCCCCAGAGATGCTGTGAGGGTGATAGAACTGCTGGGAAAAAGAATGAAGCATTAATTAATAATCACAGATAGTAGTAGAAAGCACAAAATTGATAATGGTGATCATAATGATAAGTTCATAAAGCCAAACTGTGCAGTCACTGCTTCAGGCAAACATCCCCTGCGAGTGAGAACTCACCAAAATAAATGGCCGTAGCTTTTACTTCAGCAATAAACATGTTGGATGGAAAGGGTTTTTCCAAGTCTTATCTGCTGTGTTTCAACAGACTGAGCTGTTCAGAGCCAGCAAATCATTGCAGGCTCTGTATGACAGTATCAACTGCAATTACTGTGCAGTGCTTGCCTGGAATGATTTGGCTTCCATTATTCTAGTGAAAACGAGAGAAAAATGGAAAAAAGCATCTGTATACCCAGTTAGATAACACCCAGTTAATTTCATAAATTGTGAGGCTGTCCATCATACAGCTTTGGAATGCGATAAAGCTATAAGTAAATCCACTCAGGAACATTAGCACAGATTTTGAGGGCAGGAGATGGCAACTTAGCCTGTTTTCTAAAAGAGTGTGGAATCATCATCACTGAAGAGTTAGGTGGTGTCAAAATGTAGGCCTGTTACATGCCACTGAATGTAAACCTGGGGAGAATACAGCCTTGTAATGCCTGTCAAAGCTTATATGTGTGAATAGTACAGACAATTCAGGTGGAGGGAAAAAGATCACTGGAAAAGTTTTCAGCTTTTAATAGCATTTTTATATCCCATTCTTCTGAATTACAATTCATTACATTGTAAAAGAATGGACAATCAAGGTCTCTCAGTAATAAATTAACCTTTTTGTAAATTCCATTGGTGGCACTTTCTGAAATTCCTAATAGAAACACTTCTTTGAGAAGCATCTTGTGGATTCACAATCTGCCACTATCTGCCTGATAGTGGTAATTTATTTAGAGCAATCTTGTCTAAGTGAAGCAAAATAGTAGGCTGAGGAATCAGCTGGAATCAGCATATCTGAGACAGATATTTTGGCCAAAAGTCTGCTCAGTAGAAGCAAGAAACATCTGAGAACCTGAAAAGAGCATCTGTGGAGTCGGTGTCTTCCAGCAGCTGTTACTGCTGAGCTCAGGCAGGCTCAGCTGTGCAGAACCACTGAGAAATCAAAAGGAAAAGCAAAACCCATGGTCTGTGAGAGGAGAGTGTCACTGTTTGCCAGCATGTCACCCAGCAAGCGACAGGAAACACATGGAGAACACCCGGGATAGGATGCAAGGTTTTACCTCACTCCTATCTTCTGCATGAGACAATGCAGAAGATTAAGAAAAGGACCATTCCTTCTGCCCTTTCTACCATTCGTAAAAAAACCTACTGCAAGTGGTTTCCTCCACTGAAGGGCAAGAGGAGCTCCAGTGTTATTTATAAGGGGTGCCAGCACATACAGCACTTCACAAAAGACACCAAAAGGCACATGCCCTTCCTGCAGTAGCCCAGAATGGAACCTACCCCATGCAGTCCCTGGGACAGCAGGTCACACTCAGGAGTGATACCAACAGAGGAACACTTCACAGTCGGACTGAGCTCACAAGGGAGCAATTGCTCAGGACAGAGACAAGCATGGGGCTGGAAATCTTCCTTATGTGAGAAGTGACAAGAATGACTTCCTTAGCATTGTGTGAAAGTGCCTTTGTGTTTAGCTTGTTCTTAGCAAAGGGAAGAGTCTGAGTAGCTCAGATTTGCTTCCCTTGCTTTTGCTGCTTATGTGTAAGCTAACTTAAACTCTAGCAATTTCCACTTCAGAGAGAATGCAGAAGTGTGATCCACTTAGAGTCTCAAAGCCATTCATGTTATTTACACTTGCTTTGCTAATGTCTGGAAAAATCTAAATTGGTTTCTTGTAAATATTGAGGAGTCAGGATACTGTGCAGAGTAACATGGGGTGTGATCTGTTCTGGCTTCCACTTTTCTTTTAACTCCTTAATGCCTCAGTCTCGTCTTAAAAGTCCCCCATGTACTATTAGATCTTCAGGACTCTGAATGACGAAAAGTGGTTTTAATGTCCCAGCTATCCTTTTCTGAACTTCTCCTTAGGCTAAAGAGGCTGAAAGTTCAGCAAGTACTTTGCTGAATCAGAACTCCTTAACTGTAAATGAGACTCCAGCTGCTCCTTGGAAGTGCTCAGTTCTCCCCTATTGCATGAGTGTGGTCAGCTTCACCCTTCTGTTTCAGAGAGGGATGTGGAGCACTTCCACTTTGGGGTAACCCTCTGCAGATGATCATTTAGTAACCCATTTCTTCCCACACTCACAACTCTTTTCTTGCTCTGCACAGAAAAAGAAATACAGCAACGTATGAGAACTGTGCCAGGAAGGAAAATCACTTAAGTTTTGATGTTATTGATCTCTTGCCTATAAAATAACAGCAGAGCTGTGCATGCTCTGCAAATAGTTTTTTGACTTTGGCTCGGTGTGCCCCCCTACAAGCAGACATCAAATGCTGTGTCAGAAGGGAAATGTTTTTTTTTTGATTACTCTCTTGTTGCTGCCACCCCTTTTTTTGATGCTTTGTTTCTCGCTTTTAGCTCTTACCTAGCTTCTCTGAGTGTGGCAAAGCTTGTAGGTCTCAGGTAGTATTTAGAAAAGATACAATCACTCAATTCATGAAGAGGCAAAAAATGCATATATGAGTCCCTGCCAGGCTGTGTTAAGTTTTTCTTTCCCTGTGTATTTGATCTCATGAATGACATTCTGTTGACAGGTCTGCTTGACTGAAAATGCTTATCCTCAGAGTAGGTTCAGGTTACGCTGCAGCACTGCAAAGTGTCTTCCACTAAGCATCCATCTGGCCACAGATTGTGAGGTCCCCTGTGAGAACTGAGCTAGTCCATACAAAAGGAGGGCAGAAAGACAGGAGATTGCCCCCTCCATCCTAGACAAATCCAGCCCAGTCTGACAGGTATGGTATCACAAGGCGAGACAGAAATGTCGGGTGAGCTCCCTCTGCCTGAGATTTGTGAGGTGCAAGAATTCCCCACTCCAAGCAGGTGTAGTAGTGTGCTTGGGGAGATTTCACTTTCATTCAGCCCGTGTGTAAATCTAGTCTGTTCTCTTTATAGGGCTTAATAAAAAGCAAACATGGTCTGGAAATGGAAAGAGGGCTGTGCAGAGGTGAAGTTTTTCACAGTAGTTTGCATATCCAGAATTTGTCTGCTATTCTCGGTAAAACACTGATGATGGTTTTGGATGGATAGTGACACAGCCCTTAAAACTTTAGCACCTGGAAGTCACCAGCAGCTTTATCAGTGCTCCCTTAATCTTCTCATGTTTTTCCTCAAAACTGATGAACAGCCTCATTCCCCAGTGAAGTGAGCCAAGAGGGTGAGCATGTTCCAGTGTTGGAGTTTATCTCCATGTCTGTGTTTTCAGACAACTCCTAGCAGATCAAACATTCCTCCTGGTTCTTAAATCCCTTTCAGCTTCAGTCAGTAATGTTTGTACATGAACCTATGGTACTCCGCTCCCTAAATGTTAACTGCAGCTTTCTGCCTGCTGCTTCTTAGAGCTACAGCACATCCAAGAAACAGGAAGTCAGACCAGTTGTTTCAAATCTAGATGTTACTTGTAATGACCTTTTTTCTCTCTGCAAGTGTCTGAAGCAATTCTTACATAATAACCCTGCTTCCCAAACCATAATGGCAGACAATATTATTATTTCTACATTTTTCTATTGAAGATGTAAGGCATCTCTAATAAAGAGGAAATTAGGGACACATCTCAAAGATAATTAAATAATAAGAAGCCTGTAAAGGTCAGATGCTTGGCTGTGAAAACTTCCATGGCTGCTCATGTATCTCTTCATTGATGATCTGTGAATAAAAGCTAGCAATAGAAAATTAAAATGTGTAAAGCTAGCTTAGTTTTAAAGCAGAGATGCAATAATTTATTTAATGTTAGATTTGAACTTTTTCTTTATTTTTTTAATTTTGATTTCTATATGTACACTCCTCTTTCAATAGATCTTATGATTACAAGTGATTATTTGGGCAGGAAAAATAGAAAAATGAACAGATACTTTCATTTATATTGTTGTATAAAAGAAATTGGGCCATGCTTTTAAAGACTGCTTGGATGCCAGTAAGTATTCATCTCAGTAGAAGTTAGACGTCTGAATGTCTTTAATGTTCAGGATTTTGCCTGGTTTTAATCATGCTTTAAAGTGGTAGAAAAATGAAGGTAGATTTGTCTTTTTGAAAAGCTTTGCCTGCATCTGTACTTACATGGACTGGTAGCATTGAACTTGTGTGTCTGTGTGCTGTGTTCAGGCAGGCAAGTTCTCTTGATCTGACAGAGCTTGTACAAAAGGTTTATTGATTGGGGTAATTACTTTAGTTTTAGGGTCAAGAAAAGGTTTATTTAATACCGAAGTTAAAGGTTAAAGCCTTTCTTTCTTTCTTTCTTTCTTTCTTTCTTTCTTTCTTTCTTTCTTTCTTTCTTTCTTTCTTTCTTTCTTTCTTTCTTTCTTCCTTTCTTCCTTTCTTCCTTTCTTTCTTTCTTTCCTTTTCTTTCTTTCTTTCTTTCTTTCCCTTCCCTCCTTCCTTCCTTCCTTCCTTCCTTCCTTCCTCTCTGTCTTTCTTTCTCTCTTTCTTTCTCTTTTATTCTTTAATTCTTTCTTTCTGTTCTTTCTTTCTTTCTGTTATTTCTGTCCCTGTGTTTTTCTGTTCACTTTTTTTCAGAACAGCAGAATTCTGCCTTAATAACATGGCATGTAAGTGCTGTCTGAGGGGTTCTGGAGAAATGTGTAAAATGGTGCATATGGTTTTCGTTTTTACACTTTTGTATATAGCTCTTTCCATGCAGCCCAGACTGCAGGCTAATGTAAGCACAGCTTGTTTTATTCCTGTGTTGTATTACTGAGCTGCTAGAGCAGCTTTGTGCACACTTTTCTTTCCATGAATGCTCCCCTGCTCAAGCACAGAAATAAGGTTGTGGGAGTCACTTGTCCACTTTGGCAAACAAAAGGAGAACTCTTTCTGTACTAGAAAAACAGACATTTTAAAGCCTGAATGACGTTTCCAAAACGTGTGCACACTTGCATGCAAGACCAGGAAAGAACAGAAGCCAACAAGATCAGCACCTCAGGAGTCACAGGACCAATCTTCATTTTGCACAGGGACTGAGCAGATGAGAAGGACATGATCTTTACCGTCACTCCTGGCATATGTTGACTTTTCAAATGATAACAGCTGGTCTGTGTATTGGATGTGTGACTGCTTTCTTTTGCTGAGTGCTGCGAAAGTCTCAGAAAAAGTTTCATAGATTGTTTTAAACTGATTTCTAGACAGCTTGCCAGAGGCTCTGAGAAGGAACAAGACCTGACCACATTGCTCAGCGAGTCTGCAAGAGGAAGGAACAGAGCCATAAGTTCTGCTTCTTGTCTGGCCCTGGCAGAAGACCACCAAGAGTTCGATGCAACTGCCTAAGCACAGGACTTTGGTGGCACCCGAGATGCCCCAGGGAAATGGGGCTATCTCTACAGGGGGACAAGGCTGACATAGAACCTAGAGGGGACCCAGGCTCTTCTGTTGCAGTCGCTGGAGACCAGGCATCCTGCTTGAGAGCGTGTCCCTAGTACCAGGCACTTACCTAGCTGAACCTCACATATCAGTCACTCCAGCCAGTACATCCTTAGTTATCAGACGGGATATGTTAACTAAAGACTTGGTGTAAAATTAAATTTATTTTTTTATGCTCCCAAAATTATAACATTGCCAAGGTTTCATGGTACTTATTTGACCAAATGAGATTACATTTGTAGCTCTGTGTGCGTATGCAAGAATGGTTTGCTTTTTTACCCTGTAATACACCAACTTAAAACATCATTTAAAATGAAACTCAAGGCCAGCTTTAGCCTTGCCCTGAGCTATGACAGCAGAAATTGTAATGTACTGAAAGTGAAGTAACTTCCCTCTTGCTAGTGCAGCTCCAGAAGTTGAACCCTGAAGGCTGAATAATTGTTGTTTCCTGTATTAGTTTGTAACAATTTATAAGAGTGGGAAGGAACAAAAAAAATTCTTTGCAGTCCCCTGGGCAAATAGGGGATATGAGAGTTTCATCTACTGGAGTGAAATTCATGTTTAAAAATATTCCAACTGCAAAAAAAAAAGGAGTCTAGGAAGAAAATAACTGTTCACAACGTGTCTTTCTAGATCTCCACAGCCATGTCATAGTTATATTACAAGTATGGATTAAAGTCTTATGTGCTTGGAAGCTGCATTGTAGAAGGAAAAAGAAGAAGGCTTCAGTCCAACAACTACTCTTTGTTTAAAATCATTCACTGAATTTTTTTCCCAGCTAACTTCCAACCTGTGATCACATTTCAAGTGATTTGCAACAGAGGGTGTTTTCAAATGGTCAGTGTATGATTCCTTAAGAACTGTATTTCAAGACCCTTCCATGCTTTTAGCATTGCTCACGTTGTAAGGAAAGAAAACAGTGTTCCCTTTTTAGCCCTATGAACAGCAGAAATACATTAGTAGGATTTCCTAAAAGTTGGTGAAGTCAAGGTAGATTTTACCATCAAGTTAAATGGTCATATGCATAGACCAGTACTCAAGTGCTTTTGAAATCCCATTACACTTTATGCTTTCAACCATCTGAGTGCTTCAGATTATATGGCATTCTGCACTGGAAAGATTTCTTCTTAATAAGGAAGCAGTAAGAGAAAGGAATGAATCAGGGAGATAAAGCTCTCTCTCAAAGGGCAACCCAGATTCAGACCAAATGTGGCAAAGGTTTCTGAAATGATTGGGCTTGTTCTCTTCTTTATTTACTCTCCAAACTATTCCCACTCGGTCCCTCTTTCTGCAGAACAGAAGTTCAAAAATAGGACACAAAAAAGCTGATTTTTTAGTATTTCCAGCTGGGCCTGGAGTCAAATGTGCTTGAAATAGTGTAAGAAAGACTGATATAATTGTGGTGAGAGCCATTTGAGTACCTGGATAGACATCTCAAACCAGGCCTAAAAGCAAAAGTGCAGACAGCTCAAGGGAAAATGTGCTCACATGATGTACTGTGAAATTTGGCAAAATCAGCAGCTCTTGATTTCAATAAGCAACCCAACTACCCCTGAGCACCAAACCTTCTGCGCTTCACCATCACCTTGTAAAATGGTCCAGCCTGTAGAGTCACTGCTGGCAGGGGCAGGTGTTTGTTGTCAGTACCCTGATGGAGATAGGAATGCATCTGCCCTTGCAAATTGCTTTTTTTTTAAACTTTCTTACAGAAAAAGAGGAAGGAGAATAACATGCAATTCGATGTTGTGATTACTGTCCTTCTCTCTCACTTTCCAGATTCAGGAGCAGTTTAAAGAGTTGTTTAGAGGACTGCCTGCTTGTTGCCCTTTTCCTAATTTAGCATCCTTATACCTGCATGTGAAGATTAGAGTTCCACTGGGATGTGAGAACAAAACAGGGTTATATGCATGGGTCCTTAATTAAAACAGACCTCCCAGCCTTAGGAAAAAGGAAAAAAAAAATCAAAATCTGGCACGACATCAAGTGGCATTAGCAGTATCAGCTTCACACTAGGTGCCCTACAGAAGAGGAAACTGTGAAAGAGCACTCAAAAATAATGACTGAGTTTCCATGATGCTGTCAAGACTTTCACATCCCAGGCTGCCAGGTGTGGATTACTTGAGCTAGAAGTATAAAAGCCGTATAAAACACAAATGAAGCAGAAAAATTGAAATCTCAGCAGGCAATGATGTACTATAAGAAGGAATCAGTCCTTTAAAGCTTCATCTGGGGAAGGAAGAGGAGGAGCAAGAGAATACCAGACCCAGCATCTCCACATTTTCTTTGTTTCCAGGGCATTTTCTTTCCCCTTACTTTTTTTTCCTTTTTTTTTTTTTGGCTCATAGTGTCAAGTCTGATGCTTTAAGACATCTGAAACGTCCCCTCTCACCTCCACGTCTGCCTTGGCATTGTTATCACAATTACAAGGGCAGGTGACAGTTCTCTAGGCTTAGAATCCAACCTCTCCTGCAGTGAAATTCAATCGAGTAGCATCATTTCTTTGAGAAATAAACAAGACTGCAAGCTCTGCAACTGGGAAGTAAATTAAATATGTTCACAGAGCTTCAGAATTCTCTCTGACTTTCATGTTATACTGCCTGACTTCCTATTAAAATTACTGCTAACGTAGTCAGGGCAGTGACAAGGAGCATTTTTGTGAAAGAGAGATGTTATTGCAATGAGCTTGTAGGTGTCAGTTTTATCCTGGACAAGAAGATCTAGGAAAAAGAATACGTGGCTTGTTAAGTTTGCTGTAGTGCAGCAGCAAAGAGTAAGGCGAAATAATGTAGTGTCCCTTGACTCTCCCAAGCAATGTCACTTATTGTACAGTGAGAGGAATGCTGAGCACTCCTCCTGGCCCTTTTGCACTGATGTGCCTGACAGAGGATTTCAAGGTCAGATATGAACCATGGAATCTACCAGCTTGCTGCCTTGCTCCCTGTGCCCTCCCTCCTTTCCTGCCTCCCAGCAAAACATTTTCTCTAGCCAAGGGAACATAAGTAGGCAGAAAATAGATCAGTGGACAGTTAGGAACAATATATTTCTGTGTGACAGTAAATATATGTATTTATTTGATACAGTAAAGAATTCTACTCTAATTATTTGTATTACCTCCTATTTTAATATACTTACTATTTTTGAATTAATGCATCTTTGTATAGAGACAGTCAATGTTTATAAGGAGAGGGTAAAACCTTTTATTGTACCAATTAGTATGTATGCAATATCTTCCTGGGCTGGTAGATGAGTAGCTGGGGCAATTTATTTTAGGCCGAGCAGCTACATATATCTTCTCACCAGCACTGAACAGAAGATTCTTAGGCCATTTCTTATATTGCAGTGGAGTAGACTACTAGTTAAAGGGGCCAGATAGGATACTTAAAATAACCCGTTCTTTTCTTTGAATCTCATTTCTAATACAGAATATTCGCATTAGTACCAATTTTTTATATTCCTTGAAACTTCATTCCAGAACTGAGATTAGCATTGATTCATTAAGGTCTAATTGTCCTACTGCAGTGCTATTCCTGCATGTTTCTGACACCAAACACTGCCGTCTCCAGAGTAACTTTTTGGGGTTATCAAATGAAACAGTTACATTTGAATCCATACAGCCACGCTGCACTGAATGGCATTTAATCAGTTCTTAGAAAGCAGTCCTGGTGCTTATTTTAACTCCCAAAAAGCTACTGCCTTCAGTTGCCAGCTAGATAACTATTTTTTCTTTGCCAATAGACAGTTGCCTCTGAATGCCTAGGGAATGATGATGCTTGGTGGCAAGTGCAAGCTATAAAATATTTATCTTTAACACACAATTGTGTTACTGCAGCCTCTAATAGGATTTGGTGTCAGGCAAACATCTGCCTTGGCCTCTGGCCCAAAGATAGGGAAACAAGCTATTAAGTTGAATGTTGCATAGTAAATAAATAAGGCGGAAATACTGTTAAAGTAGGTGTACTGCTGACCAGCAAACATGGTGAGCATATAAAAAAGAAATCCATCAAGAGTCTAGCAATTTGTCTGCCTTCTTAATATGTTTATTGTGTTGCATCTGGATAAAGGTAATTCACGTCAGTAATTGTGAGCCAGGCCGACAGATCTTTATAGAGTTCACCACCGCAGAATTGGCTTTCATGGGGCTTTTTGTCAGCAGCAAAGTGGTCCCCTGAGCAGACCATTAGCCTGGGAGCTTTGTCGCTGTCACATGAGTCAGTTTATAATATGAAGCAAATGCTGTGTTGTATTTGTCCATGCCTCAGATTAAAAACCTAAAAAACATGGGAATGGTAACAATTAGTGATTTCATATTGGACTCGGTAATATCTTTAAATGAAAGCTAGTGTAGTGTGAAGTCTTATTGTGGGTATGGGCTGGATCATGCCAGTTTATGGCTTCTCTCAGAGTAAAGGGTGATTACAGTGGGAAAACGGGATAAAGGTTTCAGCCAAGTTTCCTTTAAAATCTGCCAGTTGTGAAAAACAGCCCCTGAAATAAATGGCAAAAATAGTGAATCAATGTTATTTTATGCAATATTTTGAAATACAGCTGCTGAGGATATTTAGGGATTTTTTTAATCTATTTCTTTGCTTTGATAATTAAAGCTCATGAGCAGAAAGGACCTTAAAGAGTATTTCAGAGGAAAAGTTTTGCTTTTGGAAAAGTCTAGGCTTTCTCACTTAATGAATGTTTTCTATTTCTTATTTTTATGAATCCAGAAACAGTTCTGTATATCCTCCTTTTCCTGGCTGAGGTAGGCTGTCCTAGGGTAGGGAGTACCTGCTGTGTCAGACAGGGCATTTCTATACCACTCTCCAAAATGAGACAGTGTGGATCTGAAGACCAGGTGTCTCATTATATTATTTAGACTTTCTCTCAGTGAAGATCTGGAGGTTTACAATATTTATTGAGAAAATAATAGAGAGCTGAAAAGATGCACTGAGGTCTGGAGCACCTGTCCTATGGAGACAGGCTGAGGGAGTTGAGGTTGTTCAGCCTGGGGAAGAGAAGGCTCCAAGGAACCCTTCAGAGCACCTTCCAGTACTAAAAGGGCTACAAGAGAGCTGGAGAGGGACTTTATACAAGGGCATGGAGTGATGGGACAAGAAGGAATGTCTTCAAACTGACCAATGGGCAGGTTTAGATATTAGGAAGAAATTCTTCACTGTGTGGGTGATGAGGCACTGGCACGGGTTGCCTGGAGAAACTGTGGCTGACTCATCCCTGGAAGTGTTCAAGGCCAGTTTGGATGGGGCATGGAGCAACTTAATCTAGTAGAAGGTGTCTCTGCTCATGGCAGGGGTATTGGAACTAGATGGTCTTTAAGGTCCCTTCCAACCCAAACCATCCCATGATTCTGTGATTCCATAAAATGACTTGTTTGTCAGCTGCTAATTAGATGGTGAAGCTGGCAGAACCCTTAATTCCATAGGCAAGCCTCTGCATTCCCTCTTAGAAACCCCACCACCTCAAGTTTTGCAGGTATGTCCTGGTGTGAGTTGTTTGCTTTCAGAAGGTTTGGTCCTGCTGCCAGTGGTGGTTGAAAGGTGGCGTGGAAACTGTGTTTCTAGTGCTCTCTTTGGACACGATAACAAAACCAGATGAAGGCATCATGCATCATCCATTGGCTGGCCCTCCAGTTATTAATCTCTGCCCTTACCGGCTGGTGTCAGTCAGATCTCTTCGGGGATTTGGAAGCCAAGAGAAAACTGTGGGAATCAGACTGGAAACAGAGGACATATATATCTCTTTCTGAAAAAGAATTGTTCATGGTCTCATAGTGAACTTTTAACAATTACGTAAAACAAAACAAAAACATTATCATGATTCTCTAGAGCAGTTCCCATGGTACTATTCATAAAACGCCATATGGAATTTTGTGTATATTGGAAAATACTCTTTTAATTATGTGAACAGCTTACAGAATAAGCTGTGTAATGGAGACTAGAAGCCAGCCGTAACTGCGGTAGCCTGGTTTTACTTATTGACTGATAGTTTGTCACCTCTGTAGCAATGTTGACTGTGAACATACTCAAAAGAAAGAGAGTTGCTTTGTGCCTCTGACTTAGGGATTCCCTCAATGTTAAAGCTGTGTCTCTTCTATCATCTAAGCCCCAGCTTCTGAAAATATCTGTTTGATTCTTCATTCTTTTTAGTGTTCTCCCATCACGACTCCCTAATTTCTGATGCCAAGTCACCCACCTCCTCCTGTTTAGCTTGAAATGTAGGTGTTAGAGCAGTGTGTGTGAATGTATGTGCATGTATACATTCCAGAAGGGCCAGAAAACGGACCCAGGTGCCCAACTGGCACAGTCTGCAACCACTGAAACAAAATTCCATCCTAGGATGAAAACAGAGTCTTTTTGTGAGAAGCCTTGAGTAAGTAAAACTTGCTAATGCCTGCAGTCTTCAAAATAGAAAGAAATTCCAGTTTGTGATTCTGCCTAAGAATATAAACAGGAGCATGCTCAGTGGTGCACACACAGCTTGCAGAGTTGCCGTTCACAAGCCTCAGTCTCAGCCTTGTTTGTGCTCATTAGCTTTGGAGTTCCTGAGGAAAAAAGTGTGTTCATTTAACACTTCCTTTATGGAAATACTTTGGAGTTGTTTGGGAGTAGCTTTGAGACAAAGGTGCACTGCATGAACCTTCATCGCTTTTCAGAACTGATTCTCAGTAGTGAAGAACTTTTGGGAGTGCGTGAAGACCTTAATTGCCCTGAATCACCAGGAAAGTTTGCATCCTTAACTGCTAAAAAACGGCAAGTGGCACAAGTCACACAGGGAGTAGAGTTTCTTTTCATGTCATCTCTTCTCTATCAGGCAGGTTATTCCAGGGCAAATAGAGGTAGTGTAAAATGAGAATACATTAAAAATATTACTTTTGGCTATATTAGAGAAACAAGGGACATCAGAGAAAGGATCTTTAAGGCCCTACTCCATTATTAATAGTATAGGGTATTCAGGCCACAAGTAAGAGCTACTGAGGTGCTTCAGTGAGGAAGGTAATGGGTTTCATCCACCTGTTTTTTAATTCTTTTTGATTTAGCCACTATATGGTATGAAGCAGTTTGGCCCCACTTGCAAAGAAGTGTCTGGGAAGTCAAAGATTGAGGAGATAGTGATCAATGACGTGATACGTGTGCATATCACTGCAATTTTACAAAGAAAAATGCCAGATCTGCATATGAACCAGAAAATAGATATGAAATTTTTTTTTAATGTGTGTCAGTCACTGTCAGCAGGGATCTGGCCAGTTATAGGTGTCTATGCTGAACTAGTCAGAGGAAGAAAGGATTCACCACCAGAGTAAAGGCTGTTACATAGAATCACCCAGAGGTTCTGGAAAGGTTGGTTACCTAAGCAACCTATGCTCCATTTCTGTGGTCACTCTGAACTTCTAAATTCCTTTAAACACAGTCATTATGGTGGACAGAGTAATCCAGTTTAACCTGCAGTGGACATGGAATTGGTGTACAGAGTCTTGCCTGCCCTGGCTTGGGCATCACAGACACACCAGCTGAACCCACTATAACTACAAAATACTGTTTGCAGTGGCAAAGATTACCATTTAGCTGATGTGGTGCATTGTCACACTTCAGAACAGTTGCTGTGCTTGATATTATGTTACTTTTTCGATACTTTCGAGATGTTTCTGTGGGTTTTCTTACTGTTTTGCTTAAATATTATATTACACAATATACCGAGAAAGCTATATGGTTCTTTACACCTTTTCAAGGTCTCAGTTTAGTCCATTAAAGCAGAAACTTGGGGAAAAGCTCTTAAAAATAGTTTTTAATATTCTAAAGGTGTTGTCATAACACTGGGAGTCTGTCCTGCATCAAGCCCTGACACAGGCATTCCCCTTGACTTCCAAGGTCACACATGTGTTACATCTGTGCAGTGTTGCTCCAGCTTGCAGCCCCTAAACCAGTGTGGCAGTGGGGTGCTGAGGTGTCATGGGACAACTGCACTGATGCTGAATAGCACGGCCCTTCTCTTCCCAGTTTTCAGGCAGCAGAAAAAAAAAAACCCCCTCTAGTTTTTTTTTTTTTCTCTCTGCTGCATTCATTTTTTTTTTTTTTTGCCACCTTTTGAGCTTAACCACCTCATTGAAAGGTCTGACAAGTGCCAGAACTAGTACAAGAAGAGGGAGCTTAGAGTTGTTCTTGGGATGAGAACATTAGAGGAAAAGGACTGACCCTTTCAGCAACAGGAGCTGTTAAATCTCCTTCCCTGTCTCATTATCTTGCTTCACAGTACTCACACTCTGTATGTTCTTCATGTGTGTAAGTATGTGCATAAATAACTTTTTCCTAAATTTCTGCGTGTATTTCTTGAAGGAAAGAAAAATATAAGTATTGTAAAAAAGCATTGAGGGGAAAAGGCATAAAGTGAATTCATTTTTGTTTTCAGCAGTGACATTAAACCATGACAAAGTTCTGAAGATTGCATACACATGGGCTAATACTAACTTTTCATTTACAGGACAGATTTGTGTGTATACCTGCTATGAAGTGAGAGATGGTATTCATAAATATCGGTATAAATGCACAAGGCCTGAGTCGTTATTTCTTTATTCTAGGAAGCATGGCTGCTCTCTGATTGGAATAAAGATGGCAGCTCAAGCCTCAAGGGTTGACTACATGCTGTGACTGTATTTCCATACACCATCAAGTGAATACCTGCTTACCTATTGAGTGCTAGAAAACTGACAGCACTTCCTTGTACCTTCCTTGCTGCATCGAGCTGCTTGAAGCCAGAACTTAAAACATAAATGCTTTAAATTGGTTTTATTATTTAAAATTGCTGTTGTTCTTTATGAATGATTAAATTACACCGCATCCTTCAAAATGTCCTTCAAAAACCTCAGCTCTTTGGAGAACACCCGTCTAGAAACAGGCTTCCTTTCATTTGTGATTAGAAACTAATCTGCACATCTACTTCAGCTGGTTCTCTTCACTTGCACTGATTGGGAGTTTACAAATATCTTTGCTGCCACAAGGTCTCATGAAGTACATCTGTGAAAATGCAGTCATTATTCACAGGGCTGAGATTTTCACCCCACTCCATTTGTACCACCAGTGCCCCTCCTGTATAACCAAATCCAGTTTTCATCTGATATGCATCTCCCTCAGAGAAAATGTGAAATAGCAGTGTAGAATGAACCATGATATTTATTACAATGTCTTTCAAAGCCCCACTCACATTTACTTAGTCTTCACTCACAGTTTAGTGTAAGAAAATAAGATTATCTTGATTCTCTTTTTGACGTGTTTACCAGCTTGTGTTGTTCTTTCATGAAAGATATGTTTTAGCCCCAATATTCTGAACTCTCCTCAGAAGAGAAGTGCTAGATAAGATTTTGCTTACCTTTTAATTTTTCCTGAAAAATGAATAGCTGGTGTTTTTGCCAAAGTCAGGGAATTTAAGATAACTAAAACCAGAAGAAAATGTGGAAGAGACTCATTCCTGTTCCACCAAATAGAATATTAGCCCCAGCACTTTGAGCTGTTAAATATATAAATTATGTATTATATAATGTATAATGTATTATATTCAAAATAATATTGCAGAGCAAGTAAGAAGAAATTTGATTAGAAGTATTCCTTGAACAGGCAGATAGGATGAACCAAGGGTCTGTGTTCAGTAAGTTCATAGGGGAACACACCTATCATCACTCAGCTCTGTTTGGCACAAATAAATGCCAAAGGTCACTTAATTAAGTCAACAAAACTGCACCAGAAGTGCATGTTATGCCATGAGAGTGATGTGTATTATATCTCTCTAATAAATTCAAAGAGGAAAAATGGTCATAAAAATATGGAGGAAGAAAAGACATTTGGAAGTTCTCAGGTACTGAGAGAATGCCAAACCTGGTGAGTGCTGAGCTGCTTGTATTTAATCACAGGATTTATAGGTGAGCCATCCATTGGTGTAAGTGGATGAGCATGGTTTCATGGAGCTCACACTAATGCTTTCTCCCTGAGTGCAGCAGTTGCTCTGAAGTTTCATCTGTCCTGCCCATCCGGAGCCCTCCTAAACTCAGAGGTGTTTTCTTTCCTAAAGAAGTGTCTGAATTCTTTTTTGTTTTTCAGAATCAGTGGATAACTGTCCCAGTAATTGCTATGGGAATGGGGACTGCGTGTCTGGGACTTGCCATTGCTTCCTTGGCTTTCTGGGCCCTGACTGTGGCAGAGGTAGGAATTTATGCTTGATTACTGTTCCGGTCTCCCCTTCAGTTAACAGTTTTCTTCTGGAAATTATATTCATGCTGGTGCCTTTTGCAAAGTACTCTTCACCCAGCATGGGGATGCTGCAGTAGAATGAAAACAAGTTGATCTGTGAATTTGTTTGCTACAAATTTGCTAAAATTTTGCTCAGCAGCTGAGGGATCCGTGGGTGTTTACCCTGGAGAAAAGGTGGCTCGGGGGAGATCTTACTGATCTCTACAGCTACCTGAAAGGAGGGTGTAGCCAGGTGGGTATCAGTCTCTTCTCCCAAGTAATAAGCGACAGGACAAGAGGAAACATCCTCCAGTTGTGCCAGGAGAGGTTTAGCTTGGATATTGTGAACAATTTCTTCAGCAAAGAGTTTGTCAGGCTGCTCAGGGAAGCGATGGAATCACCATCTCTGGGAGTGTTGGTGTGGCATTTAGGGACATGGTTTAGTGATGGGCTGGCAGTGCTGGCTAAGAGTTGGCCTCGATCTTGGAGGGCTTTTCCAACCTTAATGATGCTATGATTCTACATTAATCATTACTGCTGTGCCCTTAGCAACAGAACAACCCCTTGGGCTGCTTGTGGACAGGCAAAATGTCATGTTGGAAATTTTCTCTCTGGAAGTGACTTTAGAAAACATGACTTATAAATGTGGCATTATGGTTTGTTTAGCAGAGCACTTTTATCATGGTGTGGCATGACACTATAATGGTACTTTCTTTTAAGGCACTGATTATACAAAAGGTACCTTGCAAGTCTGCCTCATCCTGGCTGTGGGGAATAGGGCAGGGTTGGAGTAAGGCTAGGAGTGAAATAATGGCAGGAACAACTGGTTACTCTGGCCAAAAGTAAGAACACTGGGAGGACTGGGAAGGAGACTTATGCAGTAAACAGTATAATACATCTCTCTGCTCAAGTATTTTTTTAATAAATGGCTTTGGAAAGGTTTGCTTTGGCCTGAATTTTTTAGGTTATTTAAACATTTAAATCACAAACTGAAATACTTTTAGTAAGAACGCATTTCAAACCAAGGTATCAAAACCTTACATGCAGTAGATGACAGGATACTGTGCATCAACCTTTTCAAGGCCTGTTTTGGCTCAAACAATCCAACAAACTAAGTACAGATTTATAATTCTGGGGAGGGAGGTAGCATGAAACCTTAGTGCCCACACAAGGAGCTTCAGAAAGACTGCAGGTCAGGCCTTCACTCCGGCTCATCATCACTGCTTTGGAAAGCAGGCTGGCGTCTTGCCAGGAGAGAGCTAAACTCTGTCCAACCCCGGTCGTGTCCCCCTGCAGCCGAGCTGGGTCACATCCCAGCAGCCGAGCCAGGAGACGGAGATAAGGAGCCGTACACCCCCGGGCAGGCGGGAGCTCCCCGCAGAGGCCGAGCGGCCGAACCCGGTGGGGTTTCAGAGTTCACAGCCCGCTAAGATGGATGTGGCAGTCTGCATCCCTGAGAGCTGCTATGTCAAACTTCTTGCTGACTCAGGTTACACTTGGTTTGCATTTCCTTACACTTGGTTTGCATTTCCAAGCTCCATTTCAAATACCTAGAGCTGAAGACAAAAAGAGTTTTTTCCATGTCCCACAGCATATTCCAACTCACACCTCCAAACATTCAGTAGGGGCAGAAGTTCAGGGCTTGTTTCCCCCCCCAAGGCTCCCTGCAGAGTCTGTGGAGAAGAAGAACTTTCTTCACTGTGAGTCAGAATACTTAAATTCATGTTCTGAATCCACTTTCAGAGGAGCTCGCCTCCTCTCCTGGGCTATGTCCTGAACTTTCTCAGGCTTTTCAGTGGAGCCGTGTGAGTCTTTCCCATTTCACCAGAGCACATGCTCTTGCTGCTATAAACACCTTTTATTCAACGCTGTCTTTTTGTTCAGAATCATCTGGGTTCAGATCACAGGTTGCACTCTGCTTTTAGGAAGACAGAATAATACCTGGAGTGCCAAAATTGTATTTGTGTATGCATTTCCATTCACTGGGCTTGTTAAATAGGTCATGTTGCCATGAGCATGAGATTCAAAGATCCCAGCATTGACTTCCTGTTGGTTTTCAGGGGCATCCAGGATTCTTCTTTTGACCTACAAATCCCTCAAAGGGCAGCATGTGTAAGGCTGTTACAGTATCCATCTGCAGCCCTTCACTATCCCTGTATGGAGCAGTAATCTTTAAATAAGCAGGTTCGTGCCCACATGAAGAATTAATTCCAGGTCATGGATTTCCTGGGTGTTCCTTTGTTTCAATTCAGCCTTCTAATTCACCATCCAAATGAATGGGAAACTCTGGAGCAGAAAGCTTTTCTCTTTTTAGTAATGATTAGTTATTAATGTGTTATTAACCAATTATTTTAAACAAAATAAATGAGAACAAGTCACCAGAGGTGTATTTCATAGGCTTTTTGAAGGTTTTCTTGGACACGGGAGGTGGTGTTTTCAAGTTCCGTATAAAGTAAACAAACAAACAAATGATCTTACTCTCTGATATTCAGCTTTGCAAGGAACAGAGTATGCATTTGGGTTGTTGCTAACATTACCACACTAGAGAATTACTATAATTTTGCCATCATAGACATTGTTGGAATCTGAATGATCAAATAATAACTATGTATCTTTATATGTGGAAAAGAGTTACACAAGTAACAGTGGAAAAAAATTCAGGAACCTCTTTTGTCTTTATTCATTATTGTGTGCTACAGAGCAGGTCTTGTTCTTGCCATTGCCTTGACATTTGCAGCAGTGCTTTCCAGGTGATGCTGAAGGTGTTCTCCACAGAAGGCTCTGTAGAGTGTCAGTCTCACTGCAGATGGCCAGTAATTTATTTGATCTTTTACTGAATATCAGCTGTCTTGTCAGGAAACATGTAAGTCTTTCTCAGCAACCTCTCCCTGGTTAAAGGCAATTATTCCTTCTTCTTGTTGAAAAGAACTGCAGACTATCCCCTGCCAGCACCTTGAAAGAACAACGTCCATTACTGAGAAGTGAAATTTGAGATGGGAGAGGCAGAAAATTCCATCACTTTAGCTGAAAAGTGAAATTACAGAGTGAGTGTGCCGTGAACCATGTACACAACACAGTGTATCTTAAACAATTTATGTCTCATATTGTATAGGTAGATACCATCTTGCAAATGATGCTCTTGCAATGCACCACTGCAATATGTTCCCTTTAAAGTGAACAGAGGGCTCCTTAGTAATGACAGTTGCCAAATTCCTCTCTTTTCTGAACCTCTTTTATCTTGGTCAGGCAAATACAGTTCACGGCATATCAAACTGACTTAACAGTCAGAGTTGGCAATGCTTTGTGTTTTATTGAAGCTGCTGCAGTTCTGTAACACTCAGACTGATTTGACTATAAAGACACATGGGAACAACTCATGATGCGCTTTGTGAGATTACTGTCTGAAAAGATGGGAAGAGAAGGAGAGGAAAGCTTTCCTTAACCATGTTAATACCCCTTCCCACACCTAATCAAAGTCAGGAACAAAGTCAAAGAGGATTCATCACATGCCTAATGCAGTTGAATTAAGCAGCAGAATGGAATATTCATTTCGCATTTGTCCTGCATAAAATCGTTCATAAATTGCCTTTCCAAGGGGCAGATGAGGAGGCCAGCTGCACTCACCTAAGGCTGATGTGCAACAGTGAACCAGAGCAGTCTGTGTTGAATATATGTCCTTGCGACTGGGTTTCAGCAAAATGAAATTTAAGAGAACAGGACTTAGGCAAGGTTTCGAGGTAGAGCGAACAGGAAAAGGCTATTGCTTCTAATGGACAGAAATCAGAATCTGCCTTGGGAAAATCAGAGCAGAGTACAAAAGGAGCATAATATGGCTGGTGTGGAGAGTGGAATAAGGAGAAGGCATCATCTGAAAGGAGCTGGAGAAAGCTTGGAGAGCAGTGATTAAAAAGGCTGTGGTCATGGAGGCTGAGGTCTGGTCCGTGATGCCCTCTGCTTCCTTGGGGAACCTGTTCTGTATCCTTCAGTTCATCCCATCCCATTCTGCCTGGCAGTTTCCAAATTTAGCTCTGAAAATGCTTAATCCTGGGATCCATCATGCCACAGCTTGAGCTTGTCATCTTCCTCTTCTTCCCTTTATCACAGGGAAGAAATCCGGTATCTGGGTGGCCTTGAGAGTCAGCTAGCTTTGCTGGAAACAAGGACAATTAAAAATCCTTTATAAATCCTTTATAACTGATACAAATTTCAGAGGACAGATTTACATGGCTTTTATTGCAGGGAGCTTGAAAACAGTAGAGGCCAGTTTTGCAGTGTGGCTGGTGATGAACTGAGTCCAGCAGAGGTGATAACCGAAAATGGGGACTGGACATTCAGTTAGAACCACAGATTTCTTAAGGTTAGAAAAGACCTCTAAAACTGTTTTCATCAAGTTCAGCTCTTAACCCAGCACTGCCAAGTCCACCACTAAGCCATGTCCCCACATGCCACATCCACACATCTTTTAAATTCCACCAGGGATCATGACTGAGTCACTTCCCTGTGCAACCTGTTCCAGTGCTTGACAGCCCTTTCAGGGAAGCTGATGGTATGACATGGGCTAAATCAGGGAAATAGTCTCAATGTGGCATTCTGGGCTCTGAGCAAAGCAGCTGAAACCCATAAAGCTGGGAATTAACCCAGAAAAAAACAGGAGAGTGATTTGCGTGCCCCTGAGGTCCAGCGGGAAAGTCTGGCAGCAGGTCAGGGATAGTGATAAGCAATCTTACGTCAGTGATGCTGCTGGAAGAAGACATTAGTACACTGAAAAATCAGAATACAAGAAACTTATGCGTTTAGTTAGTGAAAAATTGTTTCAGAGTCACAAAGCAAGAAGACAGTCTAACTTAAGGGGTGTTTGTTTGTTTTAAACACTCGTAGGAGAATACAGTTAACAGCTGGGTGTTATCCATGTGAAAGATTTGGTTTTGGCAAAATTAACAGCAACATGACCCAGTGAAGACTGTGTACAAAGAATGTAAATCACATGCTGGGCTCTTGTGCTGTTTTTTGAAGTAGTTTTCCATTTGTTTTAACGGGGTTTTTGTTGTCTGTCCGCAGCATCCTGCCCAGTGCTGTGCAGTGGAAACGGGCAGTACATGAAAGGAAGGTGCTTGTGCCACAGTGGCTGGAAGGGAGCAGAGTGCGACGTCCCGACAAACCAGTGCATCGACGTCTCCTGCAACAACCACGGCACGTGCATCATGGGGACCTGCATCTGCAATCCGGGCTACAAAGGCGAGAGCTGTGAAGAAGGTATTTGCAAGATGCATTCAATTAGCCTTTTGCTTCGATTGTTGTTCTGTAATTACATGGATGGAGGCAATTCAGCATCGGACTGGCACTTAAACAGAGCAGTAATAGGCACCTCAGAGATACAATAGATGGATACAACATAAAAATGATATGTTGTCATAACTCGTCGTTAGCTATCATATTGGTTCAATAATTGGATGAAAAGCCATCAAACGCTTCAGATAGAAGAATCTAGTTCAAAGACCAGAACATCTAATCATGTGTTCAAATGTTCTTATTAAAGCATCGTTTCCATTTACACATCTAAACGTATAATTACTTCTACAGTGCTTTCTTCTCTGCTGTGCTATGCCAAGCAATTTCAGTTGCTTACATACACAAAATGGTGGCGTATGAGAGAACATCCCTGATCCTTGTCAGCTTTAAAAGCTTAGAAATGCTCAGGACTTGAATTAAATTCTGCTTCAAAGTCAGATATTATTTTAATGGCTCTTCCATAGCTTTTTTCTTTAGCCCCCAAACACTTTTCATTTACATTTAGATTTACGGCTCCTTTTAGTACTTATCTTTAATCTTTTTGTGTAGGAACTCACATGCCAACATAAACCTTTATCTTCCTGAGTCTGTGACTGCTTCTTGCTGCTAAATGAAAAAGTGGACAGTTTTTTAGGTGTATAAATCATTCAGAGACTTACAAAAATATGTCCAAAAGTGCTTTATTTAAAGAATAATGTTCAATACTTTTGAAAACTATTCTCAGAATTCTGTGCTGGTGACCTGATAAATAATTATTCTTAAATTATGCTTCTACAGATACATATGTAAGGCCTCTTCACCACCTGAGAGATTAAAGACATCATTTGATACATTTAAGAATGACAACAGCTTGAATTAATTTATGGTTGTCTTCATGTATGCAGGATAAAGATTCATCTGAAATGGCTTTATTTTACAGACAATGAAAATAGGCTGAATTGGATTCAGACATTCAAATGGCATCTAATCTAGCCATTTTTCTGATGTGTTAAATATATTGGAGTGGGACATCTCTGATGTAGCATGGCTTCAGTGTCAGTAAATGTTAGAGATGGAGACAGTATCAGCTCTTTTAACAATAAGCCATCTCTTGAGAAAGCTTCATGTTGGCTTAAAGCACAATTCACTGAAGCTGTGGGGCGTGCAAAACCCAAAGATTGTGGCTACTGAAGTATCTTTAAAGCATCTCTGCAGACCTCCTATTTACTAGATCATATCTTTACTGGATAAACAGAAATGAAAAGATCCTGATTTTGCCTCCAGCCAGAAGTGTTTAATGTGTGTAAATCAGAGTGAGATTTGCCCTTTTTCTAACAGGAACTCTTTTTTGCCTGGTCACATTTAAAGCAGAAAAGCCAGGCACTGCTCAGTTACTTTATGTTATCACTGTAGCAGGGGACAGTGTCAGTCCAACTAGGTCAAAACTTGAAAAAGGAGGAAGAACAAAGAGAACATGGTTTTTCTTACGGGCTGTTTAGTATTTTTGCAAGCATGCATGTTTTTGATATTCAAGGCATAATTTGTATTGTGTTGTGGGGGGGGAAGTAACTCAGAAATATGCCATGTGGGAAATCTTGAGGACATATATATATATATATATATATTTAGATCTAGTAAAAAAGTTGATTTATACCATTTTTTAAATTGCTTTTACTCTTTAATTTCTCTTCTAAGAAGGGCCATCTGGTATTGATTACCTTTTGTTATTTCTCAGTTCTTGTAGCTTCACTGCTTGGTCCATGTTTATAATGGGTTTTCATTCTAGGATTTCTTCTGTCTTTTCTTTTTCCCCCAAAGAAGTTCAGCAATGTTTATAAAACATCAGCCAACAATCCTACATGAGTTTTTTCTTTTCTCCTTCCTTAGTTTATTAGCCCATATATTGTAAGGCATGGCCTAAGCCAGCAAGACATTACAGGGAGGGGAGCAAATTGAAGCAGTGAAAAATGAGAAGTTACTCTTTGGGCACTGAATAAACCTAATAACTTGTGTGACCAATGAAGCATGAAGCATATTGGGGAAAAGTGTAGAAGAGGCACTAACCTTGCTTGCTGCATGATTTATCTCCCTGGCAAAGATTCTGCACAAGGCTGAACTATAAACAGGGCATTTTCCAACCAAGAATTTGACCATTTGGGACATTTTCCAACCAGCAAAACAGACATACGCTCTTTTTTTTAATTTCCAGGTATACTAGATTTTGTCAGCTCTGCCCTCTTGCCCGGCTTCCCATCTCTGCTTCTCCCAGAGCTGAGCAGCTAAATTTGTCAAGCAGAACTCCCTAAAAATATACCATTGTACTCCAAATCCACTAAGCAATTGATTAAGAAGAAAGCAGAAGCCTGTAATCCTGTCCCAGGGCCCTTCCAATGGTGCAGAAAGCCTAAAGAGATACAGCTAGTGAGGCTGAGATTAAAGTAGTCATTGTGTGTGACATTTTCTGAAAGGGCTCATTTCAACATGAAAAATGGCCTTGGGATTATGATAAATGGGGGGTTCTGACATGCACATTCCCCTCCTATAATCGTCTGTGTTAGAGCTGAGATAGCAGATTGTCTGCCTCCTGTGATGGAGGCCCCTGTAAAACTCACCTTTTTCCCAGTTGACCTTCAGAGGGGATGATTAATTGCCTGGAGGTAGCCTCTTGTCAGTTAGCCTGTGATCTTTGTTCTCTATGTTCAAACCATCTGCTGAGAACGGACGAGGCTGCTACTCCATCCATTAGTCCTTTTCATACTTATTACTGCTGAGAAAGAACAGGGCCAGGACTTCAAGGGTCTCATGCTAAAATTGGCACCCTCGCTCCCAGCTTGCTAACAGTGAAGGAGATTTATGGACATATCCTTTCCAGCCTCTTAAAATTTTTGAGGATTGTTCCAGCTACGAGCAGAGCTCCAGGAATCAGACAAAAAAGAAAATTCTCTCTCATGCCTTGGGACAGTAATAACTGAGCCATTACTTGTCAGGCTGAGAAGGGTTTGAGAATCCAGGGAATTATCAGAGCAGCTGTTGTGTTTCCTTTTAAGGTTTCTGGAACTTAAACAGGTCAGTGGAATTCTTATTAGCTTTTACATGGGTAAAAAACTGAACCAAAAACCTGCTGTGTACACGGTTGCCATGTTCTGCTCTGCTGTATCAGAGCCAGGAGCTGGACAGCTTTTCCTGGGCTGCTTAGCCAGACTGACACTTGTCACCAATCCCCAGGGAACTGCCACACACCGTTTCAAAAGACGGGAAGAATTTCTCTAGGCTGTCCTATAAGCTTTTATCTATAAATAGACTATCGACTCCTCCAGTCGGCTTTTCTGGGAGGGTGTCTGGTGCA
The DNA here is from genome assembly GCA_013400735.1 of Pomatostomus ruficeps. NCBI lineage: Eukaryota > Metazoa > Chordata > Aves > Passeriformes > Timaliidae > Pomatostomus > Pomatostomus ruficeps. The sequence goes on along the minus strand of VYZT01061686.1, from coordinate 77,402 downwards.
TTTTGTATTTTTTGATTGCTGGGTGAAATTCCCCTGTAGGCAGAGCAGCTCACAGTTGCCTACAGAACCCATAACTCAGGAATCAGGCAGGAGTACTTTTGGTCTTTTGGTGTACATTGCTATATCCCTAACTGAATGGTCTCCAATCTTGTTAGGAAGGTGCCTCTTTGGGGGAAAAGTAAACCTCAAACATTTTTTAAAGGGTATTAATTGATCAAAAATAAAACCAGAAGAACACCATTATATAAAAAATTGCATGATTTTATTTTAATCCTTACTCCAGAAAACCTCTCTATGGATATATTTTAATGTGAAATTTTTGTAAGTCTCCATGAAACCTGTATAGATTTAAGCATATTCTTCAATTTGAGCATGTATTTTGCTGAATAAGAATGTCAGCCTCTGCTGAATCTTTATGCAAAATTCTGTCTCAGAAAACTAGGGCTCAGCTTTGAATTCATTAGTAATAGTAATTTTGGTTATTTTAATAGAATAAATGAAGACACAGTATGTGTGCGAGAGAATATTATTCTTACTCTGTTCTTAATTGATATTAGCCTGTTCTTACCAGAAAGATGACTTATTAGTGCAGATCTGCATAAAAGAATGGATTTCATCACTAGATTTTTCTCTGTTTTTCATGTAGGTGTTTTAGGTCTCACTGCCTTTTAGGGACACTGACTTCTTGCATGAAGCATCTGTTTTATTCCCAGCAGGACCTTTTGGTTGAAACCTTGAGATACTGTATAAATACGTTTGTGTAGATGGCAGTCTGATAGCTTTTTTTCCTGGAATTCCCATTTGCTTTCCCTGTTTGTTTTCTTTTCCTTCTCACATGTAGTGGACTGCATGGATCCTACCTGCTCGGGACGAGGCGTGTGTGTACGAGGAGAGTGCCACTGCTCGGTTGGCTGGGGAGGAACAAATTGTGAGACCCCAAGAGCCACTTGTCTGGATCAGTGCTCTGGCCATGGGACCTTCCTCCCGGACACTGGACTCTGCAGCTGTGATCCCAACTGGACTGGCCATGACTGCTCCATCGGTAACGTCAGCGCTGACTTACTGTTGGTGTTTCGTTAAATTTTTGAAATATTCAGACTTAGATCTGCAAAAAAAGTGCTACAGATGTGTTCCAGTGAAGCACACATAGGGTACGACTGGAAGCAGGAATTCCATAGCTCAACTACATAAATAGTTCTGCTTCCATTGCTGAGCATAGAGTAATATCATAAATAACCCCATTAAAGCCACCTAGGCTTGCTATTGTTTATTATATGGCTGTAAATATAGTTGATGGTCTACATATAATTTCTTCTGGTGATAGTTCTTGATGAACCCCAGTAGCCACTAAAGGGTCTGTTTTGATTTTTAGGAGATGACTGAATAATCTTTAGGTGGCTGTAAACAAAAAGGAAGATTTGGTAATCTGTCAGCTCTCCTTTCCCTTCTGAATGCAAAGCCTGTGCTTTTCTAGGCTCAGCTAGAGGAGGATGAATGCCTCGTAAGGTTCATGTTAAAGACTGTCCTCTACCAACTAAAAAATAAGTTTACTGAGTAAAAGTGTTTATTAGTACAAGCAACTACCAAGAAGACATATTTTTATGGGCAGTTTTGTGCAGAGGTTTGAAACAGCAACCTTCCTTCATTCCTCCTCTGAATGGGCATCTTGCTCAAAATCTGCATCAGGTACGTGAATTCAAGGCTAAAGAAAAAATATTCAGGGAGTTTTTCTTCCAAATGCAGTTAGGTCTTGGAGGACACACTGAGAAATAGTGGAATACATTAAATAGTCAGAACCTATGGAGCATCAGTCCTGTGGCTTTTGTCCTTTATTGTGTGCTCACAAAAAAGAGACCCAAGCAATAACAGTTTCTATACCTTACTCAACTGGAGTGGAACTAGGCCAGAAATCCAGGGCAGCTCAGTATAGGCAATGAAATGAAAGGAATTTTCAGCAAAGCAACCCAAAAAAAAGCTATTAGGAGAGTGGATGTAGTAGAAAAATTATGTAAACAACATTTTCACTGAGGAATTGCTATCATGAGTAAAGAAAATCAGGTTAATGGTTTGCAAGTATTTTGAGAGTGATTTCCAAGGATGAGGCAAACTGAATAAACTGGTGCTAAGAACATAAAAAGAAAATCTTTTTGACAACTGTCGTTTAGGTTGGATGTTAGCAGCTTGTCATAAAATAAAATTGACTGGACTGAAGAATAAGCAGAAGAGGAGGCCTACTCTACTTGCCTGGGGCTGAAATTAGGTTGATCAAATCTTTTGCAGATGTAGGAAGGAAGCTATCATGCATTGAAAGGAAGATAAATTTGGTGCCAGGCTTTTCCTTTCCCCATACTAACATCTTCAATTCCATATTCCGTAGACTTATTTTTAAAACCACCAAAAGGGGAAAGGTAGTCATGTATTGGTAGTGATTCTGTAACATAGTTCATAATTGAGTCATTATTCTGAGTTTGTATGGAGGTTTGGGGATTTCAGGGATGGATTTGGAAAAATGTTTATTTCTATGTGCAAACAGAATTCACTTTTCCTTTGTTAACCTGCAGGGTCATGTACAGATGATTTATAAGCTTTCCTTATACTGCTTTTATAAATCCATCTAGTGCAAACTTTCTTTGGCAGCATGAAGTTATTTGAGACAAACTTGAGCATCATTCCAAGACCTTTTTCCTCACTGAGCTGCTTGTAACATTCAGGTTATTGTGCCTTACAGCTAAAATCGCAGCTAAGGTGATTTGTAAACTTCCACTTCTAGCCCAGGCCTTTCCACTGAATTGATGACTTGATTTGAAAGACAGATTTACTCACAGGATATGTGGTACTCTTCTTGCATCATTAAAATAGAGTGAGCAGGCATGCTACTGCATGTAATAACACGCTGTCCAGCCCACTGGGGTGGAGGTTCTGTACAAGGGACTAAAGGGGCCAGATTTTTATTGTCCTATAAAACAGGACCAAACAGAACAGAATTGCTAAGGGAAAGAACTGAGTACTTGCAGAAATCACCCTCAGCTCAGCAAAGCAGTTAGGACTGTATTCAGTCCCAGTGAAATCTACAGAACTGTGCCCACGTGGGCTTGTGCCTAGGACGGCCCCCTTTAATAAACCACGTGGAGAGGCATACCCTGGAAACAGCATAATTATCTGAAAACCCAGAGTATGAGGAGGCACAGTGGATTTTCCAGCTCTTACCCTCTTGAAGTCAAGAATGGTACCTGTCTGCAGTGCTGTGTGCTGTATTCATTGAGAAGTTTATCAGGCAGTGTGGAAGCAGTAGGTGAAATCTGTGGATTGTTATATGTAGAAAGTAAAACTAGAGCCTCTTTGAACCTGAGTTGCATCTTTCAGCTAAGTAGGTAGATTTTACCTGCCTTTAGTGGTAATCTTAGAGAACACAGATTACTGGGTAAAACCCTTACATTTCACAAAACAATAATATTAGGGAGATTTCTGTTTCCTGTTTATATTATCTGTTTTCATTCCACTTAGCCTTCATAGACAAGCTCTGCCAATCTTTTGTGAGAGATTCCCATTCTGAACTGCACTGTAAGAAGAAGTAATCAAATGTTTGGGGTTTTTTTTTGGCTTTCTGTGTCTGCGCACTGCCAATATATGTTGAGATAGGGCTGCTGCCATATTACCTCAAACTGTCACTCAGAGAAAATGCTTCTCAAACATAATTCACCCTTTTGTGCAAGAGACAGTTTGGTAGGATCACTTTTCCATCAATACACACTGTTTTTTTGGCTGATTCCCAAATGTTAAAAAGAGTATCTTAGGGAAAGGTACAGAAATCATTCCAGAGATAACTTATACGGAGCAATAAAAGTGGTATTTTGATTTCTCCATGGGATAATTAAATCACTTCCCTTTTGCATCTTAGTACTGTTGCACAAGCAAATACAAACAAAGTTCTTTGTAACCCAGTTCAGCTAAAAAGTCCAAGGCAATGCTTGGTACAAGGAAGGTAATTAAGGAACCACTGATCCTAACCCCATTCCTCAGTCTGCTATCACACATCCTCTGTATCCCAGGCTTTTGAGGGTCTCTCTCCCTTCACCTCTTAATGAGCCTTATCTGGCACCTAATGAAGCCATTATGGGGCAGCTCTCTTAACCTCTTATTGTCTGAGTGTAGTGGGAAGAAGGGAATGGCCTGTGCTGCAGTGTGAAATAGAACTTACTATGTGACATACCCTCACTCCTGACCTATTTAAGCTGGGCCAACTATTTCTGGCTAATCGAGAGGCACCACACCACATGCCATAAGACATATTTGCTGACTGCAGTGAAACGAACAGGTGAGTCATGTCATCTGCACTGGGGGAATGCACCATTTACCAGAGGGATCTCACTGATGCATCAGTATAATGCCAGGCCCATCAAAACAGTATTAGGCTTGGATGTGAAATCATTATTAAAGGAATTAAGTTATCTGGTGGTGTCCTTCACTCTCCTCAAATTTGAATCAGTGATTTTCACACTGTTCAGTCTTTGATAGTTGGCATCTTCACATGCATGGTATTCATTCGAATCACCGGAAAGTTGAATATACAAAGCAGCAATAGAAATTATGTTCTCTGTGTTCTAAGTGTACTGACTTTTTCTGGGCAGTTGACAGTGGTTGTAGATTGACCTGCATGCAGATAAGGATTCCTTCTCCATCATTCATTCGTAATGACTCACTTTATGCACAGTTGACATCCAGGCAGTACTTCAGACCCTTAAAAACACACTGGAGAAGAGCAGTAATAGGAATAGTACTTTGTGTGTGGTAGTCCTAAATTGCCAGTGGAGACATAAAATCATGGGCTGTACATTTAACAATACGAGTTAGAAACTGGAAGTTGAGACTCAGTAAAGAAGTTATGATATTTTACATCACATTTTGAAAAGACTGGGAGAGCGTCCCTGGCCAGAGACTGAGGCTGAGCTTGCATGACCATATCTCATGAAATCTAGTGCTTTGGTCCTATTATAGCTCCTCTCATCACTTCTGTTGCTAACATGGTTTTCTGAGGATATGGCATTTGACTTCGTGACTGCCCTTTTTTCTCCCCCTGTGGCAGGGATGCAGTGCTGCTTCCCAGTGGCTTATTGACAAACTTTTTTATGAAGGTCTATGAACACAAAGATACTTAGGCATTTGAAATTTACCTTAAGAAAATGCAGATTATCAAGCTTTACGGCAGTGTTGTGGAGAACTATATGTGGCAGGTATGCCTAGATAAGCCTGGCCTCCAAGCAAAGTGGGGAAATAGTGTGGGTAGCCACAGGGTAGCAGAAGACCAGAAATTTACCCACCTTCCATGACTTTTCTTACTTTCAGTAGGTTGAGAAGTTGGATTTGAAATAAAACTAACATGGTGTGTGTATCCATGTCTCTGGTTGCAGGGAAGCCATATTCTTATAAATTATTGCACAGTGAATTGAAGTCAGTGGAAAGACTCATTTACTTTGCAGGAGTATGGATCATTTGAAGGCTATTCACAAACAATGATTAGATTTAAGACCCTGTATCAGTTAATGGTAATGACTAAATTTTTTAGTATCAATTTAGTTGTATAAATTAACAATGGTGAAAAATGTTTCAGGTAGCACCCAACAGAGTTCCCCATCAAAAAGTTGTACAGTTCATTGAAACAGGCACCTTTATTTCAATTAGTAGATAAAGACACCATGAAGAATGAACTTTTAAAGAGTTAAGCTGAAGCAAATGCACTTCTCCATTCCAATGTCTTTTTTTCAGCAGGAGTTGTTCAGGAGACTATTGCACACACACACAGGCTCCCAGAAACAGTTCTCATATATCTTATCAGACAATGTCATATTCCATTGGTCAAACAGCACCAGGGCTAACACAACATGTGTGATAAAATTTTATTTCCTTGGGCTTACTGGTGTCAACTTCTGAAAACAAAATCTCTTGTTAAATTCATGCCATGCCCAAGGCCACCAAGATAAAAATCCATCCTCAGAAAATGTTCGTATAATTCTTTCTTTTAACACTCATTTTCTTCAGGGATAAAAATATCTCTCTAAAAGATGGAGATAACATCAGCTCTCATGTGATACAGGCTTGTACCATACTACAGACCAGGACCCCTTTTAATGCCTAAGAAGTTGCTGATTTGTCTTTTTCTTAGCTTTAAAACATGTGAGAAAGAACAAGAGAACTAAACCTCAGGATGCAACACCTAAAACTGATAAATATCTTAGTTACTTAAGAAAAAGTTATTGGGCACAGCTGTGTAATCAAAGGCCACCTTGAATTCTCTTCCTTCAGCTTATAACTTGTTCATCCCACTGCCCTGGAAGAGTTGTGAGAAACATTAGTCTGGTGCAATTGAAATTTTGGTAGGAGTGTCTTCAAAGCTGGTCTTCAGAAGATATCATCAAAATAGGTTCTTGCTCACTATCTAAATTGCAGTCATCCCAGAAAGCCTTAATTTGATCATTTAAGAGTTATTGAAGGCCAGGAAATGTTTTGTATACCAGCAGGAATTTCATCCTCCACCTTGGAGAAGCATGACATGCTGATTTCTGAACTTGTGATCTCCATTTTGTGTGGAGAGAAGTAACTTTTATCTCAAAGGGAAAAGTATGTGCAGCCCCGTGCCATTACACAAGGCTCTCACAGGCTCTTCCTGGCAGATACCTACTTTGCAGATTGTGAAGAAATTAGTGAATCTAGAGAATCAACAGTGTTAATAAGAACTAGTATTGTGAGAAACATGAATTTTTTAATGTAGTTGAGTTCGTGAGTACAGATTTTAGCCTACCCATTGCCAAGATGAACTTAGCCTTTAAAGTCTTCTAAGCTTTTTATTAAAAATGCAATAAAAGACTAAAATCTGCCCAGACCTTTAAAATAAAAGTATTCAGGGAGGCTTTCATTTGAATATCCTTTTACTTCCTTTCTTTTTGTTTATTAAAAATGTGTATAAGGAGACCCTGATGTGATGGAAAAAAGATAATAGTTGAAATAGGCTGCAGTTATTTTTGTGGGGAGGCCAATTCTTCAAAGGTCCAAGTATCTTTGTGCTCACCAGATGAAAAGGACATAATAAAGGGAGGGAGAGAACTCCCACTAAGATAGAAAATACAACTTAGCTTTCAAATATGGATTTCTGCTTTAAATCTGATAGCTGAGAAATTATTTTAGGCCATTTCCCTTGCCAACCAGAGATGCACCAAACTCCTGTCAGCTCTGGGAATTGTTTAGGACCTTACTTCTAACCACTTCTCTGCAGCAGTCCATGCAGTCTTGGTCGGACACAATGATGAAGGGAAGATTGAAGGAACTGAAAACTTGTGTTCTAGCTGTCATTTCAGGCTTGGCCAAAACCAGTGGGAGCAATGATATCATCAGTCTGTCTCTGATCATTAGATCACAAAGCATTTGGTCTGATTAGGTCATGTCTCAGGCTGAGAATAGTGTGTGTCCAGTCATGTAACAAGCAGTCCCTGGTTCTCACTGACCTTAGGCATTCTGTGATGAGCAAAGCTTCTCTCCCATATCAACAGTAATTAGTGAAAATTTATGGGCCCCTACAAAGGGCAATGGGAAGACTATTCCATTCCCTAGTTGTTTTCTACAATGATTAGGACTAATTCCCAGCATGCCAGTTGTAGTTCAGCATTCTTCCCTATTTCCAAATGTGACCTCAGCAGTCACACCATGAGCTCAAAAGTTCTTTTTGTTTGGATCAATTATGCTTTGTGTCATGGACTTTTCTGACTGAAAACAGCAGTGTTGTACTGGAGTCAGTGGGGTTCATGTTAATGTGGCTAATTTGAAAACTTTCACAACACCACAAGGTCCTAAATTCCATGTTTAAAACAGGCTACTGTTAAAATACCATGTATTGAGGATGACTGAACAATTAGCGTGTTTGCTTGTATCACTGAGAATTTGTCATTTGTATCACCAAGTCTCAGATGACCAAATTTGGGCTTTTTCTCTGACTTCGCCTTTGAAAGGAGGAGCCTCTTAATTTTTGAATCTAGACCTCTGCTGCTGACTATTCCTGCTTTTAACCAGGATACTGCTGCAATATCAGCAGGGTGGGTACTTGTGTGCAGTCTCTGCCATGATCTCCCTTGATTATGCGGGATAAAGACTGTCCTCACTCATGTGGCTGAGCAAGGATGGTTGTGGGTTCCACGTCACAGCTTCTCCACTGGCATTCAGTCAATTCCATGCTGTTCAGTCAATTCCATATTGTCGTTGGTGGATAGCTCCTGTGACTGTGACCTTACACCCCAGCCCAATTGCAGCAACTCATCAAAGTCAGAATTCCTGCAAAGGTGTATTGGATGTTTTCAGCTTCATCAAATCGTATTTGAGACACTGAACTAGGTTGCCCAGAGAAGCTGTGGGTGCCTCCTCCCTGAAGGTGTTCAAGGCCAGGTTGGATGGAGCTTTGAGCCTCCTGCTCTGTTGGAAGGTATCCCCCACCATGGCAGGGGGGCTGGAACAAGGTGGTCTTTAATGTCCCTTCCAACCCAAACTACTCTGTGATTCTATGTTTCATTCCAAGTTAGAATGTCCAATGTTCGATAATAAGGAAAATAGTCTGTGAGTCAGTAAAACAGACTGACATCAAAACTAAGCAAGAAAAAGGCAGTATAAGACCAGTGATTGTCATATAGTGGGTTGGTGTCTACTGAAGGCCAGAAATCCATGATTTAATAAGCTATCCTAGGTGGATGCACTGGAACTAGTATATTCTCTCTGCTCCCTTCCAAATTACAAGAGGGTCATACTCTAAAAACTATCATCACAATTTGCACTAATGTGCGCTTTCTAATGATCTTGACAGACGGAAGTTTGAAAGTGCTTTGGAGAGAGCTCTGCTGCTTTTCAGTAAAAAGGTGATCCTCCCAGGTCAGTGTTGAGGCATATGGACAGCATAGCAGACAAAAACCTTCTGGAACAGCTACTGCCTCATCCCATTTGTGTGGATAGACAGACATTTAACTTCTGGATATGTCAGCCCTGCATGTTTCATACATGTTCTGTGTCTCCTTTTGAAGAAGATGAATAACAATAAAATTTCTAAGTTCTTTGGCAAAATGTTGCCTGAAGAAAAAGGAAACCATATTGGGACTGAGCTCTGAGTAAGGGAATCCCAAGCAAATCTAGCTTGTGATCACTTCAGCACACACATTGGTAAATGATCTGTTGAATTTATTTTAGAATAAACTAAAATGTACAGAATTGGAAAAGAAATCAGCTCTTTTTAAGCATGAGGAAAACACTTTTCTGCTGTCAAATTATCTCTTCCTTATGGATACAAAGAGGAAATTAAAATTAGCCCAGAGAAGAATCCTTCTTAGGAACTTCATTTAATACATTAGGAATTTTTTCTTTTCTGGGAAGCTTTAACAGACATTCCAGAAAGCACAGAGATTCAATTAAGCATCAAAGAGAAAAATATAATCCTGCACTTAGGGATATTTATTTTTATTCAACAAATCTCAGCTCCAAGACTGAAGCCTGACAATACCTGGCATTTCATGTCCTGCTATTCAACAGCAAGAGACAGTTTAAAATACAGTTCATAATAATAAATAAATGGAAGATTGACACAAGTAAAAAAGTAAATCACAGCCACAGAGGAGATGCTTTAGACACAATGTGATGGTCAGTCCCCTAGCATTTAAGGCAAGGATGAAAATAGAGTATAAATGCTGTAGAAACTAGAAGCTGATAAAAAACACCCCAGCAGTTTAATGGAATTTTATCTCACAAAGTTGCAACTTTTCAGACAGGAAGTGGAAGACCTTTATGCAAATATGAAGCAAGCTGAAATTGCACTTAGAAGTGAGATTTTTTTTTTAAAGACATCCCAACTCTACCAGTGTACATTGTGCAGCTGGGCAGATTGGGTAAGAACTGTGATCCAGTAGCACAAGGCTTGCTAATGACTGCTCCTGCTCTCACTATTTTTAGCAAGAATTCCCAAGAGTCACATTGTGCTGGATCCTGCATGCTTACAGAGTTAGAGGCTCAGTCTTGGAGGACAGACACACATCAGTTTGTTACTGTACCAAACCCCTTCATTACTCATTTTTGAAATGGAGGGTGGGTTCTGGGGCAGTTATGGATACATCTCCTGGATCTACTCAGCACCAGATGAGGAGCTACTTTGTGGACTATTCATCTCCAAATTAGGCATCTCAGAGCTGCCTCAGTTCCTGACTTGAATCTCCAGAGAGAAACGAGACCTAGAAGGAGATTTGCAGGAGCCTTTAATTTAAACACAGAGCTGTTTATGCAAGCAAAGAACTGAATACCAGGAGAAAAATGGGGGGGAAAACTGAAGTTGGGTTAATCTTTCATGCTAGTTGAGGGCCAGAGATGTGTCCTTTCTTTTATTAGGGATTCCCATCAGCTCTTCTCCTAGATACAGGTCAACCACTTAGAGTGAAAACTGTCTCCTGTTCTGAATGTGTTTTATACCTCCTCTGTGCATACACAGATTTCCTGCAAGTGCAGAGTTGCAGAGTTGTCCCTTCTGCACATACATTGAAGACCTGCACTCAGTCCTCCTGCAGAGGTGGAAGAATCATCGTTCAGGCCAGCTCAGGTGTCCTGGTTAGGGTCACTCTCTAATGCAGAATATGCATTCCCCAGTGCAGGCATTCCAGGATGCTCCTCAGGGCTTCGTGTTCAGGAGGTGAAAATTCAGGTGCCCCAAGTCACAATTCGAAGCCACTGCTGAAGATCAGTGTTCTTCCTGACAAGGGATGATAGCAAAGCTGATGGATTCATTTTCAGTCTCTAGAGAGCATCCCTTAATCTTGATTTCCTCATCCATGGTAAGAAAATAAATAGCTGTTACCTTTCAGTTATATTCAGTTTACTGAGCTGTGTAAAACACATTGAGGCCCTTGAGTAGAGCAGAGAGTCATCTCAGTACCAAAAGTTTAATTACACTCATAAAAGCACAAGTTTTATATTTATATACATAAATTATTATTACTATTTCTACATTAGTAATATTTACATATTTGATGTATGCTTTAAAAATAGATAAACAGATGATTTGTTTAAAAGCATTAAATTGTGCAGACGTTGCTTTCTCAGGACATGATCTCTGAAGGTAAAAGCACATCCCTCAATTAATGACATGGACAGAATTTGCGCAATCATTCCCCCTTTGCTGCTGAACCAGGATGGTCTTCAGAGGATTTCATGCTACAGATTTGCTACTGGCAATGACAGAAAATCCACACCTTTCCTTTCAGGTTTTTTTTGCTTCCTAGCTTGATCCTTTCCTTATAACATTTGTAAAAAGAATGGTTTTAAAAGCTAATGTGCTTTATGTCTTCTTCAGTAACAGCACAGGAGTTCATGTCACACAGAGTTATCAAATCACAGGAATGAGAGTTTCATAACACTGCAAAATGTGTTTCGTTATGAAGAACGTCTTTAGTACTTCACTGCTATCTAAATCATGCTGATCATGCACCTTCTGGTTTTTTCATCTATATATTTGTTGCTTTCCCCAGATATTCCCCATAAATTGCCTTCTGAAGCAGGTTGTGAAAACAAGGCTTAGCTCCTCACCAAACTCAGCCTTTTAGCTCCGTGCAGTGCCTCTCTACTGTGCTTCTTTTCTGGAAAAAAAATCTGTCTGAGGCTGGAAACGGCCTCAAATGAGCCAACTTGAAATAGGAAAATCCTAGTTAAGGCAGATTTTTAATTATTAAATTTTCTATTAATATATTGAAGGTCAGTGGAACTGACCCAGTTATCAGGAAGCTCTGAGCAGTTTCACCTGATCGTATATTTTAGCACTAAATCCATATTTATTAAAGGATTTAGCAGACAGGTCAGAAGCAGCTAAATCTCTGATTCTGCATCACATGAATGCTAAAGAAAAGTTTTCATCTGCATTGCTCTTCTCTAAGCTGGAAAGATTTAAACTGTTGTCAAGCCAGTTTGAGGATTTGTGGGGGGATAGGGGTAAACTGTAAAAATGGATTTGCTAGATATGAAGCACAAATTAACATCATTATCCCTTTCCCAACTCTAGTCTTTAATGTAATGTGAAAATAATACAGAATTCTGAATGATGCCATTTCCTGTGCTGGAGGCTCCTGTGTCTGTTCCATCAATTAAAAAGAGCCATGAACAAAGCACTGCACTGGTGGGTTAGTGTTTGATAGGTTTCTTTTCCCACTTTTTTTCTGAAATATCAAAGGCAACATAGCAAACTTTTTGTTCTTTAGGGGGCAGGTTTATGTCAGTTTTTAGCAGGATATGCAAAAGAAAAAAAAAAGGCAGGTACAAGTTTTTTATTTGTATGAGTAATTGCTTTAGTATCCTAACTTAAGAAATGTGTTTAATGGACTGTGACCTCATTATGCCTGTCACGGTGCAAATGCAGAACAAAAACAATAATCTTGGCCTCAGATAGCTGAGATTCTTAAACTTTAAGTGAACAACAACAGAGGGAGACATGCTGATGGAGACAGAATAAAATTACATTACAGTTTTCATCAACACACGGTGGAGAAGTTAAGGCATGTCAGCAACCACTGTCAAGATTTTGGGTAGGATTCAAAATGGATTAGTATTTTAAGAGAGCCTTGAGGAATTCTGAGGCAGTTTTAACAGACCAGAGGGAAATCCCTCCCCCAGTCATGAGGAGAT
>VYZT01061686.1:3867-64662 GCA_013400735.1 Pomatostomus ruficeps | reverse complement strand
AAAAAAAACAAAACATTTGTCTAAAAACTAGCCAGCAGGCGGTTGAATCTGGGCTCATAGAATCACAAAATGGTTTGAGTTGGAAGGGACTTTAAAGGTCATCTAGTTCCAACCCCCCTGCTGTGGGCAGGGGCACCTTCCACTAGACCAGGTTGTTCTGAGCCAAATAATGGGCTTGTTCCTGGTTGGGATGAGCAGTGATGAAACAGAGGAGGTCCTGGAACTGAAGAGGAGTAATTTCTTTTTGAATTATTTGCATGAAAAATAACCAGAATCCTGTTGAAATGGCATTATTCTTTTCTAAGAATAACGCTTATGGTAACCTAAGACCTCTGGATGAACTACCCAAAGCTCAACAATGCCTTTAGCACATTCTGCTCCAGAAATTCTCCATGAAAGAGGTTTCAAGTGAATCATCCTCTGGAACTATCTGTCTTTCCTTCTTGACCCCCAGAGGGCCATTAGACTCAATTCATTTCTTCAGGTAAGACTGGCATAACATGAGGTGAAATTCAGGCAATGCAGGACATCAAGACACTAACATGACAAAACCCCAGATGGGAACCCCATCAAGTTGATATGAACATAACTCCTTAGAAAAAGGTCTGAATCCATGAATCAATTAACATCCATCAGTGCCCTCTGGTAAGTACGTGCATCAGGGAGCAAAATATGGAGTATTACTCAAAGTCCAGGTGTTTCTCACAGAGGTGCTTGGCTTGATTGTACTTTTTGAGGACATTAAGCCTCATATTTGCTCTTAGAATTGGGCAACACATTTACTCAGAGAATCCTCTCTCTTCAAGGAACTACAAACAGCTTTGAGAGCTGCACTGTGAGATGAAGTAAAACACAGTACACCTCTAGGAAAGGATAAGGAGTGGCTAAGCTGTTCATACAAACACTGGATGAGATTAAAGATGAAAGGAAATATTTAGTCACCTTTTTGGAACAGCTGGTGTGAAAATATTTAACAGGCAGGTCTTTAATGCACAAGCACAGTGTTCTAACTAAGCTTAAACAGGCAGGAGCAATATAGTGCAGCTGGCCGGTCTGGAAATACTGTAGTAGGAGAATTAAAAGCTTTCCTTCTCATTTGCTCACTCAGCTCAGATGGTAGCTAATCATGTCCTCTAATTTTAACAACAGAATTGGGAAATGTACCAAAAAATGCAGCTTGTAATAAGAACTGAGGTGACAAATTCTGTCCCTGGGACTGAATGACAAAGAAACGATTCACCTGCCCTTTTCTGTAAAACGGCCTTCACTGTCTTATTCTTTCTAAAAAGACATGTATTTAAGTGGAAGCTTTATCTAAAATCCATTTTGATCATTTCTTTGAGTGCCACCAGAAAAGTAAAAGCTACTCTGACTATTTAATCACGCATTAGAAACCTGTGAGCATTTAAGAGGACTGTGTTATAAAGGACCAGGGCATATAGCAGATTGTGTGTTGTAAGGCTATTTAAATTGTAGGGTACCCATCTATCTTTAAACTGGCAGCTAAATGGAAGATTTAGTTTTGAGAGTTCCTGGCTTCTGGTTTCCTGTCAGAAATAATTAAACTACATTTTTTAAGTCTTAAGTAGTTTGCTTCACAAGTGTTTTTCACAGCTGAGAGTCTATATTACAGCTCTTGGGGTCTGGGAATACAAACCACCTTATGTATCCATTATATATGAATTATACACTCATAACCTGGAACCTGCACTCTTTTGTGTGCATGGGTGGTGGTTTGGCTGGGGTCTCAGCTGGGTGGGAGATGAAACCCAAAATGTTCCCAGCATTCCCGTTCTGGGTTAGCCTAAGATCTGTTTGTTTTATATCATGCAGTGCATTTCCTTAGCCCGTGTGTGCAAGACTGCTCCTTGGCAGCATGCTTTCTGAGAAATACTTCAGTCAAGATGTAAATATCCATGGGGGGTTTTCCCTCCTTTTTCATGGGAATGACTATACAGAGACTCTGCTTTTTAGAACGTGATTTGTTTTTCTCTCTTAACCATTTTTGAATGCACTCCATTGTCCTAGTTTGACACCTTTAAATAACTCCATGAAGGCTTCTGACTGTCACTATTCCTATTATCTCTGGGTTTTTTCCTCCACCACCGATCTGAGTGCCGCTTCCAGCTCTCGGGACCCAGTTGTGGCGGTCCCCAACGCAAAGATGGGGACCTGTTTGAGCAAGTCTAGAGGAGGCCACAAAGATAATCAGAGGACTGAGGCACCTCTGCTATGGGGACAGACAGAGAGTTGGGGTTGTTCAGCCTGGGGGACAGCAGGCTCTGGGGAGTCTTTATTGTGGCCTTTTTACTACTTAAAGGGGGCTTGTAAGAAAGATGGGGACAGATATTTAAATAGAGCCTGTAGTGATAAGACGAGGGTAATTGTTTTAAACTAAAAGAGGGTAGATTTGGACTAGATATAAGGAAGAATTTTTTTACAAAGAGGGAGAACAGGATATAATGAAGATGTGAAGTGACCAAGCTGGCATCCTCTGGATTGCTTGGTAAACTGGGAGCAATAAAAATTGCGTGTTATTTGATATTCTGAGATCAAAGTTCAATACTTGTGAATAAAGAATGTAAACTGGAGAAGGGATTGCAGTCTAACTCAAGAGTAGCCCTATGGTAAAGGTGTGCTAGAAAGCACCAGAGGCTACAACAATAATTTTGGGAGTTTGGACTTAAATACCAGTACTCTCAGACTTTGTACTTTCTCAAGGTATTTCTTCTCAGCTAGCTGAATTTTAGCAGCATAAATCTAGCTTTTGATTTTTTTATCTGCTGTTTCCTTTATCCTCCCCCAGACTTTGTTCATCAGGTCAGCAAAGGAGAGCCAAATTTACTAATTTCGGGGTTTTTTAGTGCAGCTTTACTGCTATATTAACCAACTTGCAGGTCCTGTGTGTTCATGCACCACCCTGACCAGCCCACGCTCCCTTGTGGTGCTGTCTGGCAGCTGGGGAAAAAAGCAGAAAACACACGTCTGGGCTCCAGCCCTTCAGCAAGTCAATAATTGCCCATCCCTTATGTTCCTGTCGGGTACTGTAGTATGATATTACCTCCCTCGCAGCTAGGAGCTGTGAAAATCTGTGTCTCGATGCCAGATGCAAAGTAAAAACTTCTGACAGCAACTCGAGCCCTTCCTCAGCCATGCCTTTATTGTTTGATAGTGTAATTTCTGCTTACTTCCAATGAATCTTACGTTAGATTCTGTTACACCTCAACAGCAAGTGGTGTGTGCCCATGCGCTGTTTAAGTACCCAAATACTTCTGCAAGTTCCTCCTTAAATGATAAGAGACCAGTTCCTGAATGTCTCAAGCCCATTTGAACTCCCAAGTTCTTTCACTAGGAGACTTAAGCATATCGGACTAAATGTTTCAGGGGGTTTGGAGACATCCCTGATGCTGCAGGAAAAGGACTTTTACTGGAAACTGTTCCACCACCCTGAGCTTTTTGGGAAGCAGGAGCTAGATATTGTTCTCATGTCACATTGGAAAAATGAGGTGTTTTCTAGACATGCAAGGCATTAATGTTGTTACTATCATAATTACCATTGTCCAAACAACTCTCTGATCTTTGGAGACCAGAGTCCATTTCATCATAATGGGTTGAAGACCTTGCAACTCTCTGCTGTGGTGCAGCTTTCCTCCTGGAGCTGAAGTGGATGTTCCAGCCCTTTATCAGAAGCATATCAAAAGTCCCTGAACAGCACTAGTCTCCTGTAAATGGGGTATTAATTAGCAAAAGACTAAAAGCAACTTAACTACGGCTGAATTTCAGTCAGGTGTGATGTAAATGCAGGCTGAGTCATTTTGAATATTTTATATGCAGCCAGTGACACAGAGGAAAAATGTGCACTGCAGAGTACCTTGGTACCCCTCTCTGTGCTTCCAGCCCAGCCCTGCTCAGCATTTCTTCTGTTCACATCTCCATGTTCCCAAAAGGAACTGTGTTCTTACCCTGTAAAATCTATAAAATGGCTCAGTGAAGCAGAAGGCTTGAGGCTGGAACATTTGGGAATTTGGAAGCACCAGGCAGAAGTCAGAGAGAAGACCTTACAGGCTGAAATACTGTGAATTGCTTCTCCTTCAGTTGAGGAGGGGAGAGTGTAGTCAGGGTTTATGAGAGATGGAAAGTAGCAGCCAAGTAATGAGTCTGCAGAAGAAGAAATAGATTCATTTCATTTCATCTGCAGTGCAACACTGCACCACTATTTGGGCTTTGTTTTTTTCCTTGAAATCAATCCTGTATAGTAATGATGCTAACAGGCACTTTAACAGCTGACTCATGAATATCTCTTCTCCACCAACTCTCTGTTTTTCCAGACAAATACAGTGTAGATAAAAACACAGTGCCTTCCAAATCCATGCCAAGACTATGCCAGGTTTTAGACAAAAGTCTAGTGCTAGGCAAAAATATTATGCCTGTGCCCTCAGGCCTACTGGGGCTCAGGGAGGATGGGAAGACCAGCATCCCTAAAAAGGCAAGATTCTTTAGCTCTTCTCTTTTTGGAGGTAAGTACCAAAATGTCCAACTGTGACTGTGCTTCCATTAACTCTGATAAGACTTGGGAACAAGCACCATCCTATCAGCTCTGGTGCATGTGGCTCACAAAAGGTATGGTTGTACCTCTGAATGCCTGAGAGGGGATTTTTAATGGGGTGGTAGGAGAACAGGGACATAGCAGATGTGCAGATGTGGTAGAAATAAAAATATCCTTTCTTAATTTTAAAGAGAGAAGAAGTATTTTAGTGAATCCTAGCCCCAGAACCATGGTTTAAGAAGTCATAAACAGGCTTTACCAGCACTTAACTTTAGCATCAGTAGTTTATCAGCACATTGTTTCCACACTTAACCAGATTTTAATTAAATGTGACTTTTGTTCTGCTTATTGGGAGAGCCTTCCCCTTTGGATTTGTGCATCACAAAAGCTTGAAGAGTGCAAGAGAATTAGAAAGCAAATAGGAGGATCAATTACAGCAGACCCTTGCAGTCCATGTCCATCTCTTTTTTGTAATATACTTATTAGATTCTTATTGTCAGGAAGGATTAGTGGTATGAGCTCTAGGAATTCCTTTCATTGCCCCGTAAGGCGAGGTAGTGAAGTGTGTCTGCTTTTCTTAACAATAACACTCTGGATTTTCCCCCTCTCCCTTCTCTCCACCCATATCCCCTCCTCTCTCTCATCTCCTCTCCCACAGAGATCTGTGCAGCGGACTGCGGAGGACATGGCATTTGTGTGGGAGGCACCTGCCGCTGCGAGGAGGGATGGATGGGCACAGCCTGTGATCAGCGAGCGTGTCACCCGCGCTGCAATGAGCACGGGACCTGCCGCGACGGCAAGTGTGAATGCAGCCCTGGCTGGAATGGAGAGCACTGCACCATTGGTAGGGAGAAAGAAATCCCAGCTCCTTTCAAAAGAATAATTGATGATCAGGGAGGAGAAAAGGCGCATGCTTAATTGAATATGTGTGACTTAGTGTAGCATGAGCACCTTTGTTCTTGGATTTCAAATTCTGACATCATACATTTTCATGTGGGAACAAGACAAAATGTCCTTTCATTTGTTGATGACATGGCTATATATATTTTTTATTATCAGACATTAAGTACACCTATGTGGTGTTTGACAAGCCTTTAAATGTCAGCTAGAGGCTTTTTTTAAATAACATCCCACTTTACGTCTCTTGAGAGGTCTTTCTGCGGCCTCCAAGACTCCTCTCTACTAAGGTGACAGCATTTTTAGAAACATCTAGCTGATTTTAAGTTTTCTTTCCTTTTATTTGGTGCATTATTTGTACTGTCACTTTGCTGACCAGTATAAAAGAGGAAACTGCAGTCAGATGATTTCTGGCTGGTGTTTTAACTCTGTCTTGCTTATCCCTTGTCTGTTCTGCTGCCTTTCTAACCATTTCACTTCCCTCTCACTTTGGTTCTATATTCCTCATGCACCTGGCACTACTCATGAGCTCTCTCTGTCATGTCTCTTATTATTGTTGTTACTAATAAAAAGCCAACAATATGCGTAAATCATGCAAAGAGGTTCAGTTCTTCTATTAAGCAATTTGCAGCATCATCAATGAACTGCCTTGGTTTCACCTTTCTCCTTCATCTTACTTAACCTCTTAATGCATTTTCCCTTTTTCCTTTTTTTCTGACTGTCCTGCATTCAGCCTCTTCAGTTCCCCTTCCGTACACATGCTATAAAATCACTAACCTTAAACTCCCCAGATACCTTTTATTGTATATTAATAGAAAACTAAATTAGTGAATCCAGTTCTGTTCTCAATAATGCCTGTGTGGACCTGAAAAAATGCAGTTGATTTTAAAAGAATTGTTCCAGAATGAAAATTCTCCTCCAGTCATTTTTTTTTAAATCACCTCCTTTTACAGACAAGAAAATTTACCTTTATGTTGCTTTCATTATGTCATGATAACTAAAAATCACACTACATCAAGACTAACCACTAGCAATACCTGGGCAAATATCAGCATCGTTATTGTGTGGATTAGCAGCTTAGTTATATGAGACATCACTTTCTTTGCTTGAACACCAGGTGCATTTGCACACGCAAAGACAGGAAATGAAGCCTGATCTCAATATTTTAATTTCAGCATTGAAATAATGGTACAAACCATATCTGTGGCTCAATTCTACTTATCATTTATTTATGCTAATGTCACCTTATCACATTATGGTCTCCACATGCATCCCTCTAATGAAAAGTATCTAGCTTTAAAAAATTCCTCTGTCTCATTAGACATTACATTCAGCTTTCTTGTCAATGTCGCTAGCAACTTTCATTTCTTTTCCTAAGAAAGAGATTGAAAAAAACACTTTAAACACTCATTACTTTAAAATGAAAAGAGAGCAGTCCTGTGTTAATTGAAATCCTCTGTTTCTATAATATTATTTTATAGTCTTTTCTTCAAGCAGTTTGATTTGGAAAGCAACACAGATTCATGAAGGATTCTAAAAAAAATAAGTTCAGCAAAAGGCCCCAAATCCAGGGGACACTTTTATATGGAACTTTTTTATGTAGAGGAAAAAAAAAAAAGCCTGATTCATACCCTTAGTGCAGTTTTATTAGTTCTACTGTAAAACCAAAATGCAGTTAGTTCAGTGTATGATAATTTTCCACACAGCTGATATGCCCAGACTGTTTTCTTACAACAAGCTTTTATCTTTCATGGTAATTAAATTTATTTGTAGTACTCCTCACTCTAAGTATAAATGTTATCATGGGGAAGGCCAGCACTGCAATGCAGTCAGCATTGAGATTTTACTGGTGCACACTCTCATTTCGTGTGCTGCTACCTTCCTGTTGCAGCACTGCCTTGGTTTGGGAATCATTCTTTGATACTTAGAGTGCTGGAGCAATTCTGTTTCTTTTCACTTTCCCCTCTCCTTATCTTCTTGCATGGTGATTTAGCAACAAATTTGTACATAGTCTCCTGCCTCTGAAGCTGTAAACACTATTTCCTACAGAATATTTCATTGACGAATGTGTAGAATGTAAAGGAGATTTGGCAAAGTTGTAAATATCCAAGAAAGTTTACTAGCTTTAGCAGGAGTAATAAGCTAGTTATGTTGGCACAAATGAAAGGACATTGACTTGGAATTACATTAAGTATGTGGAAAGCATTCCCCATGTCCTTGTGTAATTTCCCTGCATGGCAAATTGTTCTGTTGATAGTAATTCCGTATATGTCTGTGTCATGTCTCGGTTTGCTTTAGCACTGACAAGCATCAAACCCCATTGCTGCAGTGATGCTTTACCAGTGTTGCCATGTGTGCAGGTAACACAGTAGAAATGGGTGATACCAAGTAAGGGACACTTCTTCCATTTCCTGTCGAGCATGTGTGAGAGTAAGACATCCTTTTGTTTTGTAGGTCATAGGAGGCTCTTTCTTATGGTGCTCAAGGAACTCTGATCCCAGTGGATTAATTTTATTTGCTCCTACAGAGTTGTGTCACTGAATGTACTATCTCGATGGCTCACATTCAGAGATTTCATTAGAGTAATCCCCAGTTAATACCCAACTAGGAAATTGATGCAGAAGCTTGCATTCATCATCCCAATTCATCAAACTTAGTGCAGGAGAGTAGAGCAGAAAGTTGATTATCTAACTGCAGGAATCCTGAAACCCAGCAGAAGGGTTCAGTCGATTTCTGAAAAGAACAAAACACACCATGACAACACTGTCAATGCCAGACTCCTGTGATGGGTTCTCCAGCATGTTCCAAATCCATCCCTAGTTAGAAACATCGCAGCAATTCAAGTTTCTTCTATTCTGGCCCAAACTACATCCAGGCAGCATGGTGGGTTTTAGGAGCATTGAGTTTAACGATGAAATAAACAATAAACCCTCTTATTGTGGGCTCTGAAAGGCCAAATTGCAGCTCAGCTCTGTAGTAGGCTGCTCTAAGGGTTTGCCTCACAGGAAGCAGCACAGAAAATTTCCTGGGTTTGATAAAGAATCATAGAATCACATAATTGTTTGGACCTTAAAGATCATCTAGTTCCAACCCCGTTGACATGGATGGGGAACCTTTCACTAGACCAGGTTGCTCCAAGCTCCTTTCAATGTTGTCTTGAACACTTCCAGGGACAGTGCATCCACAGTTTCTCTGGGCAACCTGTGCCAGTGCCTCACCACCCTTACAGTAAAAAATTTCTTCCTAATACCAAATCTGAATCTGTCCTCCTTCAGCTTAAGGCCATTCTCCCCTGTCCTCTGGTTACAAACCCTTGTGAAAACTCCCTCTCCAGCCTTCTTGTTTAACCCCCTTTTAGAACTCCAGAAACTGCCCAGGGCAGTAACAGCCTGGCCCCAAATTTGTTAGAGCTGATGATATGGCCTGGCTAGTGCCCAAAGTGCTGTGTATCCCACCTCGGAGGTGCAAAGGGAGATGAGACTTCACTCTGCCTGCAAGGGCATTGCACTGAAGTGGTCTCGGAAATGTGAAGCTCTCTGTATGACATTTTACTACCAACAGCCCTTAATTCTATGGTTCATACAGGGTTATTTAGAAAAATAATGGCGGAGACGGCTTCCCTGCATGGTGGAATTGGGATATTCTCTATCCTTGAACAGCCTGGACACAAGACCAAAGCCATCTCTGGAAGTTCAGTTACTGCAGCTGAATACTCCAGAGTCTCTGGAGTGCTGAGAGACCAGCAGTTAGCTCTCCAAACACTCCACAGCCTACCTAGCAGGATTTCAAAGCACCTCAGTGCCTAATCCCCACTGATCTCTGCCAAAGATACATGTGTAGCTCCTTTAGGAAATCTGGTCTTGGCATGCACGAGTGATGTATGCAATAACAATGCCCAGACAGACAGGCAGACAGCCCGTCCCACACAGGCTTCTGCTTGTGGCGCTATCAACCTGGGTTTTGTTTTACATAGCAAAACTCTGATTTTTGAGAAATCTGCCCCTTCAAGTTTGCCTTTCATCGGTCTTCTTGCATAAATAATCACACATGTTCTGAATAGCTGAAGTTGTAATCAATGCCTCTCTGTTTCTGCTGGAGCAGCTGGAATCCAGACAGGGCACTTTACAGGTGAATCCTGGTCTCTTTTCCCCAGATTTCTAACACATCACTTGTGCCCTTTGAATCCATAAAGCAACTCAGTCCATGCATGGCCCAAGACAAAAATAAGCCTACCAGTGTCTGGGGAAGCTTCTTCCTATCTCATAGATGGGGTGCTTAGGGACAGGGTTTAGTGGTGGACCTGGAAGTACTGGGTTAGTGGTTGCACTTGGTGATCTTAGAGGCCTTTTCCAACTTCAGTGATTCTGTGATTCTACCCTCTGCTCGATAGTCAGTGCTCAAGTGTATCCACAGCAGAACCTGAGCTCTGTATGACCCTCTGGCACTCACCCTGCCTGGTTGAGGTGGGTACCTTTGGGCAAGAGAAGACCATGGTTATAGCAGTCAGTGGAAAATATGCACTTGCTGCTTTGTTCCGACATGATCTTGAATTAATCTGGAGGTAATCTGGCCTTAAATAGTTTGGCAGTATATTTGCCAGTATATTAAGCACAGATGAACTTCAAAGGCACTGTTTTTCCTTGACCCTGTAGCATAAGCTTTTTATGCTATCCCTGGTTCTGCAATGAATGTTTACTTTCTCCTCTCCTTCACATTTGTGTGATCTCAGTTTAACTCCAGTGATTTCACTGAGGCTCTGTCCACTTCGCCTCATAGGAAAGATAAAGGGAAAAGGAATATTTGGAAAATGAAGAAGGAGAGCATGGTGAGAAACAAGTCCTTGTCAAGGACCTGCCTGTAGCATCTCTCACTTCTCTCTTCCTTCCCTCCTTCTCTGTGAGCCAAGAGATGCACTCGTAATCATTCCCATTGTGTTGCAGGCAAAGCAGACCAAGTTAGCTCAGGCTGGTGAAACAAGGGGGCTTTCACACTGAAAAATGGTCACATGAGCTCCTCCCATAGCCATTCTAAAATGGCTTCCAGGAGAAAGGTGGTGACATGGAGCTCAGTGTGGTGGTGCCTTTAGGTGCAGAGGACACTTCAGAAAAATAGCTTTTCTTCTGAGCTCCTACATAATTTCTCAGCAAGTCCCACATGCCCACAGGGTTTCCAAAGGAGTGTCTGTAGGGAATAAGATGATATTTTAATGCCAGAAGTATAGCCTGTAATGGTTTAGAAAAGAAAGATTCCTGCTATTCCCATAGGGAGCTCCATTATTTTTCAAATTACAAGGAAACATTGATATGTAACTGACACATGGTTGGCATTGGCAGCTGCCTCCACTGCCATCAGCTGCACTGAGTTAACAGGTTGGGCTGCTGTGGATGTCAAAATCTGAGAGATACATTCCTAGGCTTCAGCCACCATCCAAGCAGATGGTGATGCTGTGCTTCCTGCATCGCTCCCACCACATCAGTGTGATTAATTCACCTCTTTGCCAAGCCTCATATCTGCCCCACACTAGGTGAGCTCTCAGCCCTCTCCACTTACTGACAGTAGTTCCTAGACAGATCCATTACATTCACAAGATGGAAAAATAATTCCTGTAGCGGCCGTGACCTCCCAGATGGAGAGTCTGCCTGAACAAAACTGAAACAAAAACTTCTTCAAAAAGTACCAGGACACAACTGAGACAGAGGTTGCAGGGAGCAGGCGAGAGAACAAGGGAAGTAATGTTTAAGTAGGTATTGAAATAACAAAACACAAGACTCAGATCCTCTTTTTTATTAAAAAAGACCAGCTAGTGTTAGGACAGAGAGTGCCGCCTGCTGGCACACACCAGGGCTCTCTGAGGCAGGACATGTCTTTGCCACCAACTTTCTGCTTAACACCAGAAAATCCATAAGAAGATGATTTTCAAAATTAATGTTCCATGGGAATTGGACACATGACTGCTCCCATGGCATCTATAACTTTCTTGTTTGCTTTTTCTTTAGCCCTCCTTGAATATATTAATACTTGTCTATCTGGTAGAGCTGCCATGAGGTTAATTTAATATTTGTAAAGTAATTTGATCTTGGGCTAGAAAAGGCTGTATAAATGCAGTGTATTACCATTACAAAGATCCAGGGAAAAGCATCTACCAGTCTGGTAAGGTTACAGAACTGTGCCTCTTTGTGTTGAAAAATATAAGACTATCAGGTAAGGTGGAGGACTTTCAAATGTCTCTGCTTTTCTGATGAAATGCAAAGCAGTCAGTAAAGTGGAGGGAGACTTGCATATGAGCAGAGCATTGCAATATCGTGATATATATATATATACACATATATACCTATATATATATAAACACATAAATATATATATAGAACTTTCCTGTTTTTCTTTCCTGATCTTAATGAGCAAGGATGACTGGATGCCTTAACACAGCCTTCTGAGCCATTTGACTGAGGAGCACTGTGCTCCTTTTTTCTCTTCTCATAATCAAGGTTTTTCTTTCCATATCACAGCGAACTCTCCTTTGCCTTTCTAGCACCTGCACAATCTCGTAGTAAGCCGCAATGCACTTATTCAATCCTACCTTAAATGTCCTGTCTTTTATCTCCCAAGCTCACTATCTGGATAAGGTAGTGAAAGGTATGCTCTTCCTTCCTATTTTTTCCTATTGTCTTTGTGTTTCTTTTTAAAAAATGCACCGTGAACATGCTGTGTTGAGGTTGCATCTCTTCCTCATTGTCACCAAAGTGGTCCCTAATGTCTGGAAGGGTGAACTTTCCAGTCATTTAGGTAGGAAATACCTCTGTAAGTGCTGTGACCCTGTGTTAACATCGTATCAGTGTTCCTACCCACTCCCTTGTCCCTGCCCTCCCCTCCCAATCACCTCTCATCCTCACCCTTCCCACTCAGGCAAGGCAAGGCAGGAGAAAACAAGTGTCTGTGAATACAGCAGGAGCCCTGTACAGAGATGTGTTTTAATTTAATGTCTATGGTCCATTTTGTAACACAGGTGAGTGCACTTTCTGTGTGGAGTCTTCATGGTTTTGATCCACAACTGCCAAGTCTTACATGGGAATTTTAACTAATGATATATTGTTATTTTTTTCTCCTAATATAAAAATGTTATGATCTGAAAACCTTTGGTTGCATAAATCTGCAAAATCTGTAGAAATTAGTGATTATGCATTAATGTACACTACAACAAAGTCCAGCCTTATGCTCCTGTTTGTAAGTGTAAAGCAAGTCTAGGACCCAGGTCTTTCTTCAATAAAGAAGAAAAGGAATTGAACTGTTGCAGAACAGAGATCATCTGCTGTCTTAAAAAAATCACAATTATTTATTAATCAGAACAATGAGCTAGATTACTTTAGGACTTTTTAATAGCAACAGACAGTAGCACAATGCACTTAGCTTTTGAAAAATATTGAAATAGCATGCATATGGTTAAATACAACAATCTGACAATAAATATGATTTTTCTACATGGCTGATTTGACACTAACAGCAACACAGTGTTGACACCACGCAAGCATCATATGTTTGCTGGTTAAACAAACCAAAAAATCAGGTTGAACAAATCAATTTTTTTCTGTAGTATTATCCTTCTTTTCAGGTTTTGAACAATCAAAAATAACAGCTGTGAGAGGCTGAGGATGAAGAGCAGATATGCTGAAATATTGACCCCGTGAACAGTTAAAATGAAGTCTTTGCTGTATAGGGCTTGTGTGGTATGACAAGAAACACAGTTGCCCTACCGACTTCACTTCTCTGGGTGAATTCACAATTTAACGTTTTTCTTTTTTTTCCATTGAGGGTTAAAGGCAGATTCAGGTACAACTGTAAATATGGAAAATCTTTGAACAGACAAATATTAATGATGAGAAAGTGTCCATAGTTTAAAGACTTCCGTCTTCAATGTAATGCAACAGCTGGTAGCTTGGACTCCTCTTTATAGATCGCTTGATTGTGCAGTGGTAGTTAATATTCTCTCACTGCTTAACACAAAAAAAACCCCCATGCTTGACTTTATTTAAATTAGGAGGAAAAAATACATTCTCTTTCTTAGATCAGGGAAGGAGGGTGATATTTTGTGCGCTTATGAAGTGACCATGACCATCCTCAGAGGAAGATATGGGCCATCATGAGCGAGTGGGATCAGAACCTACTACTAATGTTCCACATCCCACTGTTTTGCATTTCAAAACCTCAGGACTCCTCCTTTGCATCTCAACATGTACTGGAGAAGGTTGCATCAAAACATAGCAGATAAGCATTGAGTGCATTGAAAAGATGAAAATCAACCTGCAGAGCCTGGCAAGGAACCTTCAGTATTGATTTGCCCATTCAGTGGCCCAATTTTTTTAACTAAGTCTTCTGTAGCTGTCATTTTTTCCTCTAGGTAGCTTTTTGACTCACCTTAATGCCCAGTAATAAAGACACGTTATATTTGGTGAGAATTTCAGTGGGTAACAGGTTAAGCAACATACTAAGAATAAAAAAATCATCTCTTGCTATGCATGGCCTCTTTTGGAAAGATTAGCAATAGCTGAAACATTAAAAGTACATGGTTTTTTACTTGACTAACTGCATGGTGTGCATTTTTCAAAACTGAATTACTCATGCCCTTTTGGCTTTCTTAATTATTAACATCTTTCTGGTTGAAATCCCTTCCCAGTAATCCTCTGTTGTCAAAGGGTGAGCCTGATTTATTGCTGAATCTTTCCTACAGCTTTACAATAAACCAGTAAATCAGAGAAGATGTAGAATCATTTCTAAATTGGAGGGCAAGTTTCAATAGCAAACATCAGCATAATTAAACCAAGAAGCTCTAACTAGACTCAGAGCAGTCTTCTAAATGAAGGCCTAATTAACACTGGTAATGCTTAAAATGAGAAGAGGTGCCTGTTATTTTAATAATAATTAAAAGAGGTGCTGATTTTAGAGAGAGCTTCTCCATCCAGTGTATCATTGGATCTGATGGTACATCAATGTAATTAATTTCTATTACTTAATATCAATTCTTACCCTTCAAAAATTATCATTAACCACATTAATGCTGTAGTGATTCATATATAAACAGCTAGTTTGAAATTTAAAGTTGCTAAACAACATTTGAATTCAGGGGTGGCTGCTAGGTGTCTTCTTTGGGCTGCTCCTGAAGCATGAGAGGAAGTGAGAACCCAAGGTCTGACCAAAGCCAGTTCCTTCATTTGTACAGTTACAAGTGTAGGAGCTCTGCTAAGTAACTTCTTAACCTTCCTATTACAGGATGCATCTGATTAAGGATTTCTGGACTCCTATCATCACAGAATATCATGGAGGTAGTTTCAGAATTGAGTTGGCTTTGGGACACTTTACCAAGCTTTCATACTTTGCAGGGATCAGTTGATGCTTTGCTCCTCACCTTTAGTCCTAAAGCAGCTTCTGCAGGTCTCGTAGTGGTTGTTGTTCTCTCACGCTTCAGGCATTTGCATCTTCACATGTTGCATTCAGCCATGTCCTACTTGTCCCAGAGCTCAGCCACTGTCTGTGGGACTTGCTAAGAGCATCTGTCCATGCTTTCCTACTGACAGTGAAGGGAAGATAATAAATAGCCTTTTCTTCTAAGTCCAGTTTCAAGAGGCAGTGACGTTTGCCTTGAAGAAAAATACCAGTAAATGTTGCTTATAATTGTACTAATTAGAGAAGGCTTTAACTGTACAGATCATTAGGAGCAGATTATTTTACCAACAGTCTTAAAAATTGCGGGATAACTTCTGGTGACAGTCTCCTTTGACTATGATACTCTGCTTGTCTGTTTCAAAATTAGCCCACTTTTTATATTGCTTCCCTGGTCTGTTCTCTCACTTGCATGGCAGACCTGACATCTCTGTAAACACCCTCCAGAATCTTTCAGCAGCACTTTCACGTGCTTAAGTTTGAAACTCACATAAACGGTTTCCTCCCCCTTTTCCGAAAAAACCCTATTCATGTATTTAATTCTCTTAGTCACCCGAGTACAGTTAACACCACAAACAGGAATAATGGATCATTAGTGACTTGTAGCTATGAGGAATCAGAGCTACAAGATTATGGTGGTGTAAGTCTCTTGAGGATTAAGCCATCCCGCTGTGTTGACATTCAGAAGCACTTTGGAAACAAGATGATCTCTGCTTTATTCCCCAGCATGGGGGAAAGGAGAGGATAAAGTTTATTTTGTATCGTCTTTTCATCAAGTGCTTTGAAGTGAACTATTTGTGGAATGAGGAATATTGTACCATCCTATCTCTGTAGTCTCAGGGATGGTCAAGTCTCTGTGCAGCGAACAAGTTCAGAAATGGTAGTACTTACAGGTCCCTTCTCCTGGATATTAGATTGGCTTACGTGTCTCTGTTGTCTTCTAATGTTCTGAAGGCCCAGTTCCTCTCACAGCTGCTGGTTTGTTTTTTTTTTCCTATTAATGATTTACTTTCTCCATACACTTCTCTTCTACTAAACCATAACACTGGAGAGGTTCAGTTTAATCCTCACAGCACTGAAACTTTGGTGAACCTTGTTCTGTAATGGTAAACTTCTGAAAACTTCTATGTTCTTTTACCTGTGAAGAACCAGTTATGTCATTAGGAAACGGTTCTCTCTGGCTCCCTGGAAGAGTTTTATCTAATAGGAACCAGAGATTACTTTCTCCTTAGTGGGAAGGGACAAACTTACTTTCTAGATTGAAAAGGTGCCAAGACACTGGAGAATGATATTACAGGTGGGAGTTACTCTACTTTAGGCATCTACAGATGTCTTATCTCTCACTTGGTCCCCCTGGAAGGCATAAGCTCATGAGATACTCACTCTCTTCTATATCTCCTCTCCTGAGTGATGCGTTTCCTCTGCTCGTCCACTTTCTGAAATGCGTGGCTTACTTTTTCTGGGTCCCGATCAAGAAGATTCAGAGTACCTGAAAGTCCATTCAAATGCTGTCAAGCACTTTTCATGTAGACAATGAATTTCACACAAAATTCAAACACATATGGTTGAAAGGGGCCTCCTCAGTTAGAGTATAGTCTTCTGCTGGGGAGGGCAACCCCATTGTGTGCAACTTTATATAAATTTACCAAGCTCTATGGATAAATAACTGAGGAATCTTCTCCTTAATATTCCCACAGGGAGGCTGCTCTAGAACTTCATTCCTTTGATCCTGGCAAATGATATTTTTATTCTTTCTAATTTCCAGCCAGAATTTATTCATACTTTGTTTATGTCCATTTGTTCTTGTGCCAGCATTATTCTCTTTACCTTAAACAGCTTTCAAGAAGATTTCCCTTCTCAATGTTTATCTGTTCCATGAACTTGTGGAAAAAAAACATAGTCTTTCCAGACACTATTGTGCTAGGAGAGACAAATCAAGCTCTTCTCATCTCCTCCAGTGCCAAAGGTGCCTCACCCAAACTGTATCATTGGTTTTCTGCCACTTCAAATTCTTCGCTCAGGTCTTTCTGGTTCCCACTTCACTCTGGTCCAGGTCAACATTTCATACAACACCTTTGTCCTGCCAAGTCTCTGCATCTGTAGGATTGAAGAGACCTTTTAGCAAGGATTTTAAAGAGTCCAAGGAGTAAAACCAAGAGGTGTGCCCAGTGGTGATGCACCAGCCACGCTCTAATGCAGCCATACAGTATACACATAAAACAAGATTTCTTCAGAGGTTTCTCATCTAGACAAATTAAAGCAGTGGCACAGGTTGCCCAGAGAAGATGTGGCTGTCCCATCCCTGCAAGTGTTCAAGGCCAGGTTGGATATGGAGCTTTGAACAACCTAGTCTAGTGGAAGGTGTCCCAGCCCGTGGCAGGCAGATTGGAGCTGCATGACCATTAAGGTCCATTCCAACCCAAACCATTCTATGGTTCCATGATCCTGTGATTTATATAGAGGGGGGAAAAAGTCCTATCTCCACTGTCAGGATGGCACTGTTGTAAGTAAC
This sequence comes from Pomatostomus ruficeps, assembly GCA_013400735.1. Lineage (NCBI taxonomy): Eukaryota > Metazoa > Chordata > Aves > Passeriformes > Timaliidae > Pomatostomus > Pomatostomus ruficeps. The sequence goes on along the minus strand of VYZT01061686.1, from coordinate 47,275 downwards.
TGAAGGCAGGATATTAAAATAGAGGATTTCACGTAGCCTTGGCTATAAATAGTTCTTTTGTAGTATATAAATACTAATATAGTGTATAAATACCAAAATACATACACAACAGCATGCTCACACATGCACCCTCCTCCCAGAATATAAATTTTAAAAGAGTGAAATGTAACAAATATGTTTTTAAATGAAAAAATATATTAAAGATCCTTTTAAAGGACTTTTTCTTACCACCTTTGGGTTTTTTTCCATGTGGTCCCTGTTGATCAGTCACTTGTTAAAAAGCTAGTCTGAGAAATTTTTTTTTTTTTTTCTGTTCACTGGGAAAAGTTCTATGAGCTGAAAAAGTTTCCTGGGGAGTAGTTTGGGGGTTTTTTTAAGGCTTTTCTAAGCCCCATTTCCCCAGTGCAGATCACACTATTGACATGGGATGCTCTAGATGGGGTCCCAGCTCTGCCTTGGTGAGACTGTCACACATCATATGGTCAAACAGGTGTTGAGACAACACACACCTCTTCACTTTCCTTTAGGACAGGATAGGTCTGTGTCGTTCACATAGATTCACAAACCTGTCTTGCAAAGCTGAGGGCCTGAAAAAACTCAGACTATGTGGCAGGATTGCACTACACACATATAAATAGAGAAAGCATTAAGAGAGGGCTTAGGAAGACTGAATTGTGTCCCTGGTATAATCAGTCCTGCTGACTGACCTTCACAGTCACTTCAGTCCCTTGTACTTCAGTTTCCTAAGCTGTTAAGTGTCTCTTACATTTCTGACAGCTTTGTGGTAAAGATTTTTGAGCTCTGCAGGTAAAAAGTCCCCAGAAGGGTATAAACTAAGCAGCCTCCCTCACACCACTCTGTACTGTGGAAATTACTCTGCTATTTTCTTGAAGGGGGGAGGTGTGGGGGGGAGTACAAAAATCTCAGCAGAAGGTCATCAGATGAGAAAACCAAACCCTGGTGAGCAGACTGGGAGGTTGGTGTTCATCCTCCCTAACTAAATTTTGTCACCTATAAAATGGCTCCCTCCGTGCTGGGCTCTCTCTAGTCACTGGGGAGAAATGGATGTTTCCAGAGCACACTTCAGCTCATCACCATGAGCATCAAACCCACATGAGGAGACTTCTGCCCTGGGACAGTCTGTTTCTCTGCTGACTACAGAAAGTTGAAGGTTCCTCAGTTATAGATTAATTTGAACCGGATGAGATGAATCCCACCCAAAATTACTTCAGTGAAGAAACTGTATGTCTTCTGAATATTCTCTGCCTTACCCTTTCCAGCTGGTTTTGATGCTTACCGGTCTGAGATCTCAGTAGTACTGAAAGCCAGCTGCTTTATCCTGCTGAGTGTTGGGATCTTTCACCCTAAATGCAGTTTAGGTAGCCCCAAGTACTGGTCTTATATAGCAAATATTTTGAGAGGCTTGGAGGGCAATGTGCTGCCTTGCATTTGCAACCAATGAAGCAGGAATATCTCAGTGCCCCCCTGAAACTCACCATTCCCTCAGTGCAGTGAGTGCAGAGGTTATGCTGTGAGGATGCCGTGGGAGAGCCAGAAGCAGCTGCCCATGGAGTGGTCACCACCTTCCTGACACCAAAGCAGGTTCATTCCAGGTGGGAAGACACCAAGTGTGAGTGGAGAAATAAACTGAAAGCAAAGGGAAAAAGCTGTTTAATGAGGCCCTTTCCAGGCTGTGTTGCTTTGTGTTTCAAGTGTGTTTGAACATGTGGCTGTTTGCCTTGCAGAGGGATGCCCTGGCTTGTGCAACGGCAATGGCAGATGCACTCTGGACATGAACGGCTGGCACTGCGTCTGCCAGCTGGGCTGGAGAGGAGCAGGCTGTGAGACTTCCATGGAGACGGCGTGCGGCGATGGGAAAGACAACGATGGAGGTAGGACATGAGCACATGTGGTATGTCAGGCTTCACAGAGCTCATAAACCTCTCACAGTGAGCAGTCATCTGGGCTTGATTCTGCAGGGCAGATTGTTTTTTGACAGCTGGTAGAGAACAGACAGTGAAATCTGCCAGGCTGGCTCAGCTAGAGTGGATTGGAATTCAAATTAAATGGGTTTGGATTTGGGGTGCCAGGGCTGAAGAGGGACATTTGTTTATCTTCAAATCAAGTCCATGTAGCAGAGAGCAGGCAGAGGCTGTGCGCCTGTCCAGTCCCTGCACCCCAGTGAGTGGCTCAGCAGTGACACGATGGGACCACCTCAGACAGCGAACATCCCTGACTGTTCAGACTTTGCCCTCACTGCCTCAGGCTTTCTTCAAGGCTCTCCAGTCGGTCACTACTGACTTAGGATAAATATTTTGCAGAAGCTTAGAGGCCTGGGTGATCCCCATGCCCACAAGCCATCCAATCCCTCTCAAACCATGTTTTATTGATTACTGTTCCATATGTAATGATGTCAGGCATGTGAATAATAGCTCTGTGTAATGCAAACTTAATATTCAGAGTTATCTCATTACAAAGGAAACCGTGGTGCAGTGTGAAGGTTTGAATTAGAGAGCAGGAGATGAGATATTAAATTTAAGGCATAAGGGAGACTGCATAATTTGTTTTGTTGTCACTCAGCAAAAGGCTTTGTAAACCACAAGTCTGGGCCAGGACCCAGACTGTGAAGCGGAGACTGCATTTTGCAAGCCTCTGTTTTATCATATTCAGAAGAACAGTACAGTTAAAAAAAAAATAATAGCCAAGCCAAGACTGTGATTATCTGCTTCACAGCAACTGGGATTCTGATTGAATATTTAAAATACTTCTGCACATCTGGCATGGCAAATGGACCAAATTATCCCTTTAGAAAAGATGGAAAAATTGGAGAACCATACAAAGAGTACTCACTATAAAACAAAGATGGCTTTTTACCTCATATGGAACTGAATATCAGTGTACTCATCTTTCCTATTTACAGCTGACACAGGGCAGCAATAAAGTTCATCATATCAGATGTGTAAAAATATGGTAAATAGACCCAAGGATAGTCCACATTTCCATGGAAAAAATAAACAGCAAAAAACCCTGAAAAGTTTTTAGAAAGAGAGGAAAAAAGTAATCCAGCCTAACATACAATGTAGATCACAACTGTATGATATCACAAAGAGCATGACCAGACTCTGAGCATCTCTTCATGGTTCAAGGGTTAGCCTTGTTACCTGGGTTACCCTCACCTCGAAATGAGCTGCCTTGCAAGCCTGCAGAACAGCAGATGTAGATGGGAGAGACAAAAGGCATTGACAGGTTTACAAGTTAGCGCACATTAACAGCTAACTTGCATTTGGTGAACTTGTGTGGAGCAGTGGTATGCACAGCAAGAACAGAGCAACTGATAGGTTGTAACTTATTGCCTTGTGACAGCTTATTCATGTGTCAGAGCCTGCAAATGAGTGTTGACTTTACTCTTGGTACACTCAAAAAAACCCAAAAACATGTACATGGTGTGCATTACAGAGTACAGGTAATCTGTCATACACCATGCCTTTGATTTGGCTACGTTACTGCTAAGGGCTCTCCTAAGCTAGGAAGTGAAATAGTGGAATACATTTACTTTATTAACTTCCTTTTTTATATGTTTTAATGGATCATTTTGTATTTGTGAGCTCAAGTCTAGAATTTCAAACCCTGAGATGTAGGAGCTTCAGCAGTGGTGAGACACTCCTGCTTTGAAGCCTTAGTCCTGTTTTTGGCACAAGGATTCAAATATAGCTACAAGGACTCATGAAGAAAGGCTCTGCCTGTTGGCTAGATGCTATGCTGATTTCTACAGCAAGTGGAGATTTTTGTAGAATATCATAGCATAATTTAGGTTGAAAGGGACCTCCAGCAGTTTTCAGTTCAACTCCCTGCTCACAGCAGTGCTGATTACATCAGGTTGCTCAAGGCTGTGTCCAGTCAACTCCTGAACACCTCCAAGGATGGAGATTCCACCTCTGGACAACGTATTCTAGTATATGACCATCCTTACAGTAAATGTTTTTCTCCTTTTATCTAATCACAAATTTTTGTGTGCCAAACTAATGTTTGTTGCCTTGTGTCCAACACTGTCTGAGACATCCAAGAGTACCCCAGCTGACTCCTTGCTTCCTCTTCACAATAACTTGTGTGTCTGGTAGATCCTGTATATATTTCATGTGTGACACTTCCCTTTGGCTTTCTCAGCTATCCAAGGGCAACTGAAATCATGCTAGGCATCTGTGTTGAGAAGCAGAACTGAGCCCATTCACCACAAAAGTTATACCTTGAGAAACTGCTGTGCTTTGAGAGATGCATGCCTGAAGCCTCTCCAAAAACATGTACCATGTGGATGAGCACTATGGTTTCTCCCTCTTTTGGGATTCCATCGCATACGGTGGAGTGGTGCATGCTCAGGGCTGGAGAAAGGTGGTTCATTTTGGTTCACCAGGAAGGATCCAAATGTGGAATTTGCACATGAGTGTTTGCAATGGTGGTAGAAGTCCTTTCATGAGGCTTTAGAAGTCAGACAACTGGCTTAGTCAAAATGAATACCATGAGTGGTGAGAAAGAGGTTAGTGGGGTTGTTCATAGTGCGGGGTGGGGGGGTTCACTCTGCCTGAGCTCATTGGAGACCTGGTTCCTACACTGTGGTGTTGAGTGTCTGCTAATCAAAATCTCTGCAGCCGGAAATTCCTCAGGATAATGGGAGCTGAAGGCAGAAACTTTTTCATCAGCTCCCAGCCTAATCATACCCTGAGGGAGACGGGTGCTAAATTACAGGGAGTGTTCGCCTCTTAAATCTGGAGGCTGTTCAGATAAACAATAACAAGCTGAGCAGGAGTCACTCAGAGAGAGACTTGGTGAAATGTAATCTTTGTTCAGACAAGTAAAAAGTTGTCCCTGAGTGCAGTCCCCTCTCCACACAAAAGTGTCATTTGTCAAAGCTAGTACTTAGGTTTCACTCCCAGGTCCCTTTTGTTTACACTTTTAAACACAAAGCCCATCAACTTGAAAGAAGCTGTAGTGAGTAACTGAGAGCAGGTGATCATCCAGTATCAGTTAAGGAAAAACAGTGCAATGACAGAGCTGTAACAATCTGGGTAGAAGGCCAAGATTTTGTACATTTGACCTGAGAGGCCACCTGTATTACAACAAACGGAAGGTGTTTCTTTTAAACAAGATGAGAAAAGTGGTTCTTGACTCATTTCAGCAGAAAATAACATCTCTAATTCATAGCTGCAAACACTCACTACCTAAGAGTAGGTGTAACAGGTAGTACCTACATGTCTCACCCCACACTGAGTGCTTTGTCATGTACTTGAAGAATAAGAAGTTTGAAAGTTTAAAAAATCAAGGAAATTATCTTCTGTAACAAGTACTAAAAGTGGAGTTAATGGTATTTGACAATAGCTTGAGAAGAGGCTGGTATTCCATAGGCTAAATATGGGCTCTGTTCCATTGGTAGACTCCTCTGTTAGGAACAGAGTGTACGGGAAAAATCAAGGGAGAGGATATTCTTAACTAATCTCATGAATATGCTACTGAACAGCAAAGCTATGTTACCCATCCTTGTTCTGGAGAAATCGTCTAACTGTTGAGAGCCAGAATTGTCCAGTTCTCCATTTCAATGTCTTCACATGAAGACAAGATCACACTGAGGCAAAATCATGAGAGAACTACAGATGTTAAATTAAATTGCTCATTTGATCTAGAAGTTCAACACAGTAACCTCACTTGAGGGCCCTTCTTACTGTTTGGGGCTTTTCCAGGGTAGCCAATTCTTCCAGGTAGGGTAAAGCTTGCTGCTTTTCCAGGAATTGGAACTGACCCATCCTTCATTTCCTGCTTTGAACAATTCCAGTTCCTGAACAGGTGCTGAATTCTGTAAAACATGAATCTACTTTACTTGTGAAAGGCAGGAATCTTTCTCTTGTGAAAAATACATCTGAAATGACAATGTTCATAATACTATCTAAACCTTCATATTTATTAGGGTTTTATGTTCAGTTGTCTGCTGTTCTCCACTGTCTCTTCCCAATTTAAACACTTCCAAAGGTTTGTGTTAGTGATTATTGCAGGATAACTTAGATAGATAGATAGATAGATAGATAGATAGATAGATAGATAGATAGATAGATAGATAGATAGACAGACAGACAGATACCTTTCCCAGTCAAAGAAGGCTGGCCTGTCATAACATATATTACACACCATTACATAAAAGTATAGAAACTTGAGTTTTCTTAGCTGTCATCTGGTCAACAATCTTCCTGTGGGACTGAGGAAAATAAGCCATCCTGTTTTCTTTTTCTGCAAGAATTGTAATAGTGAAGCTCCTGCCCCTCAGTTTGTGTCTCATTTAGCCTAGGACAAACAGAGGGTTCCAATGCACACATGGCCCCATTTTGCCTTTGCAAGTTCTGTCTGTGCTCCACCAGATGCTTCCCAAAAGCTATCAGGTGGAACAATTTGTATGTTTTCCTTCCCTCTGTCCTCCTGGACCAGAACAGCTGAAGGTTGCCTTAGTCTCCCAACCCTGGGGCAGTGAGCAGGTCAGAGCCACGAAGCCCTTGCACACAGGATTTTTGCCTTTTCTTGCAGCCCTGAGTCTTTGTTATTGCTGCCTCTAGAAACCAACTCCCACTTCAGGGACAGTGTAATTCAGGAATGGCTTCTCTGAGGCTAATCAGTGCTGTTTGCTTAACTGTACCACAGCCCACTGGCAGCTCCACAGTGTCTTGCCCCATTGAAGGATCAGGTAGTGCTTGTAGTAAGGTGGAGACTTACATAATGCTTTGGAACAGCAGCATTTCAAATCCTTGGCAAGAGAAATTTTGGCACAGCCCACTGGCCTTCTTAACACCCATGTGTTCACCATCTGTCCACCACATGCCAAATAGTGTTGGAGAGCTGGCAGGAGTCTGCACTGCATAGGGTTACACCTGAAGGTAGTCTCAGGGTTGTAAAGGGAATCATAAAAAATCCAGGAGAACCCCAGAACGCAAACCTTTGTCTTTGCAAATGCTTGAGCTGCAGGCAAGGTGGTGGGGTGCTTTGTGATACTTTATTTTTCCTTTTGCCCTCATGCCACAAGGCTTTAATAACATGAGAAGATTGTCTCCTGGGCATGATGCGTGAGCTTTCGGCTTCCTCAAAACCATAAAAATTTATGCAATAATGTGCTGGCTGCATTTGTGGAGGGAAGTATTGAGATCTGAATGCACCTCAGAAAACAGCCATCATAACTTACCGTTTACCATCACAGATAGATCCAGTCAAACAACAGGGTCATCTTCGAGGAACCACAAAGCACTGCTAAAAGGATGAGAAAGTCTGCCGTACCTGAAAGACTGGGTAGCTGGTATAATTGGTTAGAAATCACCTAGCTTCTCTTCCTCTGTTTCATGGTGGCTGTTAATTGACTTCTCCTCAGATAAAATGACCAGTTCACATTGTCAGGTTTCAGCTCTTTGCTGATTTTGTGTTGGATGGTAACACGTGGGTGTCACCTGCTGCTGGTTGTTGGCAGCAGGGCTGGTAGGAGGGCAGTGTGAACTCAGGCATTCCAGCCTCCAGGTGAAGGTGTTGATTGTGCCATTGGAGGGGCTGATAGGTTGTGAAGTGGGGGTCTAGCAGTGCCTTGTCTTGACACCTTGGGAGAGCTCCTGGTACTTTCAAGGAGTCCTTAATGAAATGCCTTTGATTAATAGATTCAGAAAGAAGCTATGGAAGTTCTGTGTTGGAGGAAACCTACCATTGTCTGCTGAAATGAGGGAGCTAACTTATGGGAAGGAGGCACTGCTGGTACATAAGATGTAACAGAAGGTGACATGAACCAGCTTCAGAAAAAAACAGGTTGGACACTTATTTCACAAAGCATTTCTGCACCTGAAAAGGTGCTTGCACAGAATTTGAGCACCAATATTTAAATCAGAAATTCAGGAAAGCTCTCCTAGACCTGCTTTAGCATCTGAGGCAAATTGTTGCAACCTCTGTGGGGCAGAAAGTCCCCTTAAAATCCTAAGGTTTTGAACCAACTATGCTCAACATGCATAGAGTGCATGGCTGCTTTCCTCTTGACCAGGATTTGAGAAACATGCCAATATCTGAGTTATCTGAGACCACTTTCCAAGCTGTTCTCAGGTGATTGCTTAAATTGGCTTGGATTCAGTCAGAATATGTTAGGGTGAACTTTTCAGCGGTAGCTTAACACTTGCAGCACTTGCCAGGAAAGTGAGAGACCTTGGTGACAAAGATCTCTCAGCTACTGAGGGTGTGAAACCACTGTTCCCACAAAAAAATTGCTAAGCTCTGAGTCCCTTTTGCTCAGAGGAATCACTTTTGAGAGGTGCTTTGGCTCCTAAAGGAGGCAGTTTCAGGTACACTATTGCGTGACAATTGATCGGGTTGAGCAACTTGTACCTACTGCCCTGTCCAAAGGCTAGTCACAGAATCATAGAATACCCTGAGTTGGAGGGGGCTCACAAGGATGATCGAGTCCCAACTCTTGGGCGTGCACAGGACAGCCCCAGCTCTGTCAGGCTTAGTGCTGTGACCACTTCCCTGAGGAGCCTGTTCCTGTGCCCAGCCGTGCTCTGGGTGAAGAACCTTTTCCTGATATCCAATCTAACCTCCCCTGGCTCAGCTTCATGCCATTTCCTCAAGTCCTGTCACTGGTAACTCCAGAGAAGAGACCAGTGACTGCCCCTCCTCTTCCCTTTGGGAGGAAGCTTCAGACCACAATGAGGTCTCGCCACAGTCTCCTCCAGGCTGAACAAGCCGAGTGACCTCAGCCACATCTCATATGGCTTCCCATCCAGAGCCTTCACATTCCTCATAGCCCTCTTTTGGACACTCTCTAATGGCTTAATGCCTTTTTTACATTGTGGCACCCAAAACTGCCCCCAGCCCTCGACGGGAAGCCTCCCCAGTGCAGAGCAGAGTGGGACAATCTCCTCCCTTGTCCAGCTGGCGATGCTGGGCCTGATGCACCCCAGGACACAGTTAGTCTCTCCTAAGCTAGGGAAGGCCCTCACATGCCTTGCTGAGCTTAATGAAATTCCCTCAAATCCTAGGTTGCCTGGTTTCTGTGTTGCTTTGCTGGCTGTTAAAAATCTGCCTGGAGAAAGGAAGAAGCCCATGAAGCCAGCTGCATCAACTATTCTCCAGAGCAGTGATGAGCTGGGGGATGCTGTGGACTTGTAGATTCTAAACACATTATTATAGCTCTGGTTTATGCCAGATGTGGTGATTATCATGTGTTTTCTGTTATTTCTTCCTTTCAGTTCCCTTCTTTTTCTATTCAAATGGTTTTTTTTAAACAAGAATGTAGCTCTGGACTAGGATGAACCTTTTGCAGAGTATTTCTGTAGTGACTAGCCCCACAGAGGCTCTGCACAAGAGCCCAAGGAGTTCCGTAATTCAAATACATGATTGCTATTACATATGACTGTGTTATTTCAAACTTGCACGCAAGTGCTGAACGCTTAGAGGAAGATGTGAGGGCAGTTCCCTTCCCAGGCAGCCAGCAATCTGATTTAGCCAGGATACAACCAGTGAGAAACCTATTCAGGTGAAGTCAAAACAGAGCAGGTGGGATAGGAGTGAAGAGAATATGAATAGTTAATGTCGTCACAGGGGTTGACAGTCATCTTGCCATTGTTTCTTAGAGTTGTGTGTTGTTTCCCTGTGACTCCTTACACAGGAGCCAAAGCCTACAACTCTTGTTGAATAAGTAAAATTTCTCTCTGCAAAGTAATGGAGTAAAACCCATTTACTCCCCAAATCCAATTCAAGTAAATTGAATGTTGGTCATCAACTCAGGGCATAACATCATTATTCCTGTAAACCTTCATCAGCACTAACATTCACGTGAACAATAACTTGTTTTCGCAAAAGTATTGAGCTGTTCCTTTAGAGCCTTCCTCTAAACCAGAGTTTAGACTAGAACTGAAAGGGTAAAATCTGATTTGTTCAAGGTAAGACTAAGACTTTGTTATCTTTACCTTTGAGCATTTACATTTAAAACCTTTCCCATACAAACTCTCCCAGTAATTCATCTAAAAGCATCACAGGACAAGACAGTGTCCACACAAAAAGTGATAATGTTTCCTGATGAATGGCACAGAAAGGGAACTGGAACATAAGAAATGAATGAGGTGAGAGACACAATTATTTGTATAATCAGTGCATTTCATGCTTTTGTTGCCAGTGGAAAAACTCGCATGGGAGACAATGGGGTTTTATTGTTAATTTTACTTCCTAGTTTTGCTTTGCCTAGTACGACTTCTCACAGAGGCTCATCCCACTGCAGTCAGTGACAAAAAGTGTCATGGTCTTTAGCAGGAGCAATCCTTGAGTTTGTCTTGTGTGCTCTCCCAGATTCACCCTAATCAGGCTCCTTAAGCTCATATTGGTCTGCCTGCCTGTCTGGCTGGAGCTCCCAGTGTGCATCACAGTTCACAGAATGATCTCTGTGTACAAACAAGTCCATCCCTACCCATGGCCTGCCTGTCCCAGCCTGACACTTGACATGCAGCACCTGTCAGAGTCTACCTAAACACATAACACCTCTGGCTGCAGGTTATTTGCATTCTGTTGGTGATGGTAGCATGACGGATTTTTGTTGCAGCATCCATAACTCTGTAGAAATGCACAATTACTCAGTCTCAGCCAGCTAAGACACTGCCCATTAAATCAGCCAACACAACTGTAGTGCCATGAAAAGTCACAGCTAATTTGAAATTTTATTAGATTTCAGCTGATCTTGTTTGCTGCAGAAGCAGTGTCTCAAAATCAGCCCTTTGCTTCCGTACAAAACTCTAATCTTTGACGCCTTTTTGGTGCCGCATGGCAGCGAGTGAGGAATTTGGAAGCTGACTGCACAGGACTCAGAGGAGGAATGAGACTGCTATGGGTGTGAGCCATCAAGTGCAGCAGTAACTTAAGGAATGCAGAGACAGTAGGTAGCCCCATTGCTGCTGAAGAATAATTATTTTGCAGGAATTTCAAAATTTCTGATTGGTTTGGGTGGATGTATTTTTTTCATGTGTCATGTGGACAAACGTCATAAAGGACATGATTTTCAGAAAGTGATGGGTCACAAGCAGTGTTTGAAAGCCAAGTAATTTTAGCTCCTCTTAAATCTGGCATCCAGGTGACTATTTGTGGAAGGAAGTTATGATATGGAGTATCTCATGAAATTCCTGGGTGAGGTCAGCATCTCCATCTGTCACTATCTAATGTTACTGTCTCGCTAATTATAGTGCATGTTTAAAGTCAGTTAATATCAGGTGTTTTCCAGCTGGTATTATGCAAGTGTTATACTTGTTAGGCCAAGGTCCTGCTCCAAGAAGACACAGATACTTTTGGAGTTCAGCCCCTTTCATGAAACAATGCTCCCATGGAGAAAAAGCTGAACGTACATTGCCGATACAAAACTTAAATGAGAATTGGTTATTTCATTGGTTTGTGCTGACACTTCAGAGCCCTTTGGGACTGGAACAGATGTTTTGTGAACAGAAAATAAAAAGTCTCTTCTCCCAGGGAGTTTACAGTCTAAGGCAGTGTTTTGAAGAGCTCACTAATGGGATTGGTCTATTTGCAATCTTTAAGGGAGTCAGATCATCATTCTAAAAAAATATTGCACCTCCACCCACAAGATGCAAGCTAGATGAGCCATCCCAAAGTGAAACTTACTCTCTAGTGATATACAGAATGCAGATTATCTGATTAAAATGGTCTTGATCCCCTAAAATATAATCTTAGCTGAATAAATTGGAGTTGCTTTGTCCTCAATGGCAGAAAAGGAAGAGTTTCTGCTGAGCCCAGTTCATTCTCCTTCATGTCCCTCTCTGAAGGGAATGAGACAGGGCTCACAAGATGACCTGCAGAGATGCCATCCAGTCTGATTTATTCTATGATTACATGAGTCTTAGTGGAAGATGCAAACCATTGAACACATTATTTACCAGATGTGACAATGTCTTGCCAACAGCTTCCTTTTCACAACAACAGTGGTTTGATTCACCCCATGGTAACTCTTAAGGTTGAAAAAGGTATTTATTTCATGGCTTCATGCAAAGGAAGTGGAACAAAAGAGTTTTGGTTCAGTTTTAGCAGGACTGCTAAAAAGACACATATGTGTATAAAGAATGCATAAAATATCTTAAAGATGTAAAAATTTCTATTGCATGGAAATAAGAAGGAACAAGAGATGTCTTAAAATCTGGCTTAGTGACACATCTCTGAATTAATTTGTTAATTGGAAGGCATCCATGATTGAAGCTGTTTCTGAAGGGATCCCTTGGAACTAATTGTTGTATCCAACCCTACTCAGCATTTTCATAATTGTCTTAAAATGTAGTTTAAGTCTCTCCTGGTAAAATTTTCAGGTCACCTAAAGCTCAGTATGGTGGTAAATAATGTACCCAGATCATTTTAACACAGAGTGTTCTGATTCACATCGCTGCAAGGTCACAATCAAACAAAATGTATCTTAATGCAGCAAAATGCAAAATAGCCCTGAGAACAAAGAAAGGATGTTATACTGGAGGGTTGAGAGATTCTTGAGAAGCAGTGACCCAGAACAGGATTTTGAGGTCACAAGAGGTAATTTTCTAAACCTGAGTTCTCAGTGCAAGGCTCTTGCACCTTCACATCTATGAACCTTAGGAGTATAGAAGTCCAAAACCTCAGATGTAATCTCTTTTCTGCTCCCAATACTGCTGACACAGTGCTGTGTCCAGCGCTGGTGTCCACACATAACAGATGTGCAATTACTGGAAAGAGATCAAAGGATGATGGGAAATAAACCTTACAATGGAAAGTTTGATCTTCCTCAGCTCTTCAGAGAAAAGATCTGGAATGGACTCTTTGTCTTTGTGTACGTGCACATGGAAGAGACATCAGAGCATGCAGGGCAGAAGGAGCTCTTGGTAATTTTATGGACAGAGGCCAAACAAGACCCCGTCATGGGATACTGGAGTTAGACAAATCCAGCCTTGAAATAAGATGCAGTTCCCTTGCAGTAATTAAGCATTTCAGAAGCTTACTGGAGGAAGTGGTTGACTCACTATAATCAACTGTCTTTGATATATGAGATATTTTTCTAAAACACAGACTTTAATCCAGTTCTGGGTGGGGAAAAAAATAAACAGCCTTTGGGTATAAGAGATCAGACAAGCTGATCATAGTAGCCTCTTTGACCTTAAAACATATGAATTGCAGTAATCCCCCTATGCAAGACTTCAAACTTCTGACAGAGATAATTCAGCAACACATTTGTTCTCTGCTCTGAAGTGCCATGGTCATGTTACAGTTACATGTACGTAAGGGAGCTGCCACTTTTTAAAACCAAGAGCTGCATAAAGGTGTCCATAACTAACTGCAGCTCCTTGAACACCTTGCTCTTCATGGGTCAGGAGCTTCTTGCAAATATCACTTTATCCTCACTTTTCTGGTGGATCTGGTGAGAGATGTCAGGGCATGAGAAGTCATAGCTGTGTACGCTGTCATTATATCTCATTACAATTCACTCTAGGGCACCACTTGGATGACTTTTGGACCATACAATTAAAAAAACCCCAAGAAAACAGTATTCACAGGAGACATCACTACTTATGATCTGGTTTGTAGCTTAACTCTTGATGGTCTACATGGCTCAGACAAAATAGCCCTTACATTTCCTACACTAAAGAAATGCTTTGTCCTGAAACTGCTCTTGGTCTTAGAGGGAGTTGAGTAGCTAAATGCCATTTCAGCCCTTGGGTGCCTTAATGAATTTAGGACATCAGTGACAAACTTCTGGTGTAGCTATCATCAATTTATTCTATATAGGTCCAAAACATATTAGCTAGAAGGCTTATCTTCAGACAAGTCCTCATCATTTTCACCTGTTCAAAACATTGTCCTCTGCATCTATTTTTCAAACATTTATCTACAGTTTCCTGCAAAGACAGCATTTCCTTGCTGTCTTGCAGTTTCAGGTCCCAAAACACATTTCTGATGCCTGGAAAAAAGACAGGTTAATGAAGAAGTATGGTACAGCTGGTTTGCCATCCTTTCAGACAAGTGTCTGTAGCCTTAGAAAGCATTATTAATGTGTGGGAGAGAAAGACAACATTTTATCTTGCTTGAAACTGTAGTCAATATAGTAACAAGGCTGGTTTATTGTTTCTTTTTCATTTTTTTCACTAGGTAGCTGTGGCTAAGCCTATTACATCTAAGCAGGTTTGTATTCAGTGAACGGTGTCTCAGACTCCGAGATTTGACCTTCCAGAATCCTACTGATCTAATCATCTGCAGCAAGTAATTTTTTTAATAGGCAAAGAAACTCTAATTAGTTCTTTTTCATTATCGCTAGTCATCAAGTGAAAAGGCCAATGGGTAGGTTTAGTGCCCGAGATGAAAATTTTTTGCTGCGATTTTGCAAGGAGTTATAAAGATGTAGAGGTATTAGGACAGACAGAAGTAAGGGTAACAAATGGAATTTTCCAAAGCGCTTTTGCTGGCCTGACAGTGCTCCCATTATCATTAATGGCAAGTGCAGAGCACTTGTGGAAATGACCCCATGTGTGTGTGTATGTGTATGTTTACATGGAGCAGGTACTCATTGCCTTTGACCTACTTGGAGACAGGAAGCTCTGGGAACCCTGACCAGGCTCGCAATTCAGCTTTCTGTGTATGAGCGGCCACACGAAATGATGATGTCAGTGATGTTTTAAACACTAAAATATTCCAAGATTGGAAAAAGTATAACCCAGCAGAATCCAAGTCCATGATGTGTGAGCCATCTTAAGTACTAGAACAATAAAAGAGCAGATTCCATCCTATTGATACTGCAGTAAGTACAAAGTAATGCCAATAACATTAGTGAAAGGACTTCTAAATCATACTGGTAAAACTGGGACAAAACTGAAGCTCACGAACAGTAATAAAGACAGACTGTCTTGTTTTAATTAACTGTTTCTTTGAGATAAAAAATCCATTATCCTGAAAACTAAAGGTTTCATCCCACTTCAGGAGGGAACTACATCTCAGGGCAGTTTTGCTCTGCAGCCATGTTAATTTCTTGCCTCTCTGCTGGACTTGTTAGTAGGATGCTTGCTCTAAAGTTGGTTTCTCTGATATATGGAGTTCCCAGCAACTACACAGAGACCAGCCACTCATTTCACATAGGTCTGTGAACAGCCATCACATGGTAGTAATTTTCATTCACTGTCGAACTGTCTTGCTTGAACTGATGAGTTGGAAGTGAAGGGCTCCATATCCCATTACCCCAGAACAAAAACATCCAGTTCTCCTATCTGATTTAAAGATCTGTCTCTACTACATGCTAACAACTTTTATTGCTAAATGTGATGCTTCATCAAACCTCTCTTGAGTTTTTTTTTTTGTATTTCCTCTCCTGTCACCGCTTTTTACTGTGCTGTTTGCAATGAGCAGTGGCATCTCAAAATGAATGGGGGGATGTTGCTGTGGCAGTGGGAGGGGAAGTGGTGCTGTCTGTGCATTTGATGGCTTGACAGATATGCAAACTCTCATTTTACTAGAGTATGCTCAGCAAGCCTTTTCATGTGTGTGCACTGCTATTATTGTTGTTGCTATTAATTTAATGGTGCTGAAAGTGCAAGATTTATATCCTGAGAGTTTGAGGTCATCTGTTACTCTGTGTCGGTATCAAATCAGTGTGACAAAGGTCAAAAGAGATCAAACTCTCCCAGTAAAATCTCCTTTACCTTCTATTCCATTTTACTTGTATACATCTATAGATGTCTCTGCAGCCATGGTAGATACCATGGGTTTATTCACTATTTAGTCCTGCTGAAAGCAAACCTGGTACCTTTGGTGTGATGCAATGTGTGTGTGATTTGCACAAGGAACCGGAACAGGGTACAGAAGTTGTGTATATTGGCAGAAAAACCCATAACAACCTTCGGGGGCTCTGGAGTTATCCAAGTGACTGAGTTGTGGAATGGCACATCCTAGGATTAATCTAAAATATGCATTTTTAGGGTCCAGTGTAATATATGAGTTTTCATATATTGCATACTACTGCATATTCATGTTGCATACTAATGTGTATTTTAGGTTCTTTATTGTGAATTTAAGTGAACATGCCTTACTCGATGTAGGTGAAAATCCACATTTCTCTCTTGTGTGCATTGGAAAGAGTTCTTGCACCCTGAAGTCTGCAGCACTCCATGTTACCATTGCTCTAAAATATTCCTTATCCTTCCATAGATGGCCTGGTGGATTGCATGGACCCAGACTGCTGCTTGCAGCCACTGTGCCACGTTAACGCACTGTGCCTGGGCTCCCCGGATCCCCTGGATATCATCCAG
Organism: Pomatostomus ruficeps; assembly: GCA_013400735.1. Taxonomy (NCBI): domain Eukaryota; kingdom Metazoa; phylum Chordata; class Aves; order Passeriformes; family Timaliidae; genus Pomatostomus; species Pomatostomus ruficeps. The sequence continues at coordinate 30,971 of VYZT01061686.1, read as the reverse complement.
GAGACACAAGCTCCCGTCTCCCAGCAGAGCTTGCATTCCTTCTATGATCGCATCAAATTCCTGATTGGCAAAGACAGCACTCACGTCATCCCAGGGGACAATCCTTTCGAAGGCGGGTAAGTGAATTTTGGGGTTGATTCAGTAAGTGGCTGAAGCCACTTGGCCATTTTAAGATGTGGAAGGGCAGCAAGATGCAAATATGAAAATTGTTTAGGTGAAGTAGATACCTGAAGAATTTTGTGGCTGCTGTAGTTCTGCTGTCTGTCTCTTGATCTACAATTTCCTGCCAGCCAGTCAGGCAAGCTGCTTCTCTCCCAACACACACGAGCATTTGCATCTTTTCTCACTTCAAGGAGTGAAAGGCATCCATTCAGCTCTCCTAGATCAAGTGGCTGACGTTGTCCACAAGTATCTCCTAAAAAGCAGTGACAGGTCTTCCTTTGAGACAGATCTTCCAGAGACAAAAGAGAAGGATGCAATCTATAGTGTGAATATTAGAGACCTCAAAAGAATTGAGGAAAATCTTACCATCTAGGGAGGGCTGTTAGAGTGATTTGCAATATAAGCAATCAGGTTGAATATAGATTGGTTTTAAAACTGAGACATTCTTTATCATTGCAATCATCATCAAGGAACAGCAACTGGGAAAGAAAACTCAGGAGTTCACTTCTGTGACTGCGTCTCAGCAATCTGTTTTAAGTATATTCCTGTCTGTCAGGGCTAGTCATCCCTTGAAAATCATTGCATGTAGCAGGGCACCTGGGGTGTCAGATTCTTAGGTCATTCAGTGTCTGCCCTGAATGTTTCCTTTCAGAAGTAGTGACCCTGATCCTGGAAGTGGCTCTCAACACTTAGGTTGGAACTCTGGTGAACTTCACCCGGTTATGAACTGCTTCCTTTCAGCTTTCCCATACACAGCAGTTCATAGGTTGGCACTGAAAATACACAACCTTCATGTTTGTGTGGATATTTATTTCAGCACTTGCATCTGAACTGGCCTCTCAGGCCTCGCTAGATCTGACCTAATGCTTTTCATGAAGGGACATTGCCAACATCTCGTGGGTACCATCTCCCATATATCACCTTTTTGGTAGTCTACAGGCTGACCTCAGACATGAAGCACAGCAGTGTTAGGGAATTGACCTGGTGTGATATTTTCCCTGATACTTCTTACTTCCAGGTTCTTCAGGGTCCAAGAAAGCTGACAACAGTGATTCAGATTATAACCAAACACTTACTATGTTGCAAATTGTCATCCTTCATTGGAATTCTGAAGATCATAGGTACTGGATACTGAACAGTCTGGACTCTGGACGAGTTTTTGTGTTTTGTTGCTGTAAAATCAGGCTTCAGAATATAAAATAGTTTATGCTCACTATTTCATTTTTATGATGTATTTAGGGTAGCAGTTCTTCAGTGTTTACACAGAGGACTCTGGTATCAGGTCTGTATGTATCCTTTCTGACAGGCAGAGTTTTGGTACACACACATCTGTGTTTAGTGAACTTTCCATATAACTAGTGAACTACAGGAACCTTCATACATGTGTGATAAAAAAATAAAATTGCACCCTCTCTTTAAGGGCTGCTTACATTCAACAGCACACAGAGCTGGGGGAAAATAGTGGGAATTCCTAATATTGTACAGTGATTTGTTTCTGAGAGTGCCAGCAAAAGACCAAGAGAAAGAATGTGTCATTTAGAGTCACATAAATTCGACAGGAGTTACATGTGTTTTATAGGTCTGATGATAGGTCTATATGTAGGAAGGAATGCTACCAGGACATCCGTAGATGTCCTGGTAAGGAAAAATTTGGAATTCAAAAGGAGCACCCACTAGCAGAAATGTTTGTCTGGTATGTAGGTTACTGGAATGAGGAAATGCAAAGATTCAGATCAATAGGAGGGGTTTTAATGACTGCTTTTCATTAAATGCAGTGGAACTAATAAAACCTGTACTGTTTAAGTTAGAATGAAGAATTATACAGAGGTAGCAATGATTTATGAGGTTGCCGTTCTCAAATTACCAGCATAGGGTGTGTGCCACTAAATATGGTCTACAGATATGTCACCTCAAGCTGTGATTGTACTGCATCTCTCAAGTTAAGTATCTTGATTCACAAGAGTGATTGCAAGTAACAATGAGGAACCTCAACAGGAGGTGTATTTTCCCCTGAGACAGCACACAGCCCAGGCTCATGAGAGTGTTGGGTTGTTAAAAATGCCACTACTCCTTTGGGATGTTAAAAGACATCACATTTTCCTGTTAGTTCTTAAAGATCCTATAGATCTGGATAAACTCAACCACTGCAAGGGTTTTCTGCTTAGTGAGCTTTTCTTTGTAGTTTTAATTGCCTGTTTCACCACCTAGAAAGGTGGACCTTTGAACAGCTCCTCTGGTCACTCTGGAAATGGCAGTGCTTCAGCAGTGGTCAGTGACTGATCCATGGGGAAGCGTGGGCTGGGCCCATCTGGGACCCAGTTTGTCTGGGCAAAGGGGACTGCCTGTATTTACATGTGTGGATATGCCCTTTATTCAGCAGCATTGTAGCTGGAACTCCACCAGTTGCTTTTACAACAGACAGTTGATAATATTCCTGTTATCCATGGAGCTGCTCAGTGTCTCCCTGAAAATCACAGCAGCCGCTGGGGGCAAGATGAACTGTTTTCATCACTCCTTCCAGCTGCTGGCTTAAAAGTTTGTCCAACAGGAGGGAGTTATTCTTCTGGAGGGCTCCAGCATCCTGCCTTAGGACAACCCCCTACCATTGCTGCTGGGGTGTTTCACGAAGCCATCTCCTTCTTGGTGCAGATCAGGACTGCAGATTGCTGGTCATGGAACTTCCTACATCTTTCTGTCCCAGCGCCAACATCCTCGTGGGGTAGGGTTGGAGTTAGATCTGTGTCATTTGCTGTGAGCAGTCCCCCATGAGCAGGCAGTACAGAGGTGACATGGATCTCTGTGTCCTGTGTGTCTGGTATCATGCACAAGCACCAGTGACACAGGCACACTCATCATTCGGATCAGGAACTACAGCCTGCTCCTTCAAGCTTCTCTAGGTCATGGCCGACTGATTATCACCCTGGGGGAACCTGTGCACATTTGCATCCCTGTATGGCCTGTGCAGCAGTGGCAGCAGTGTGAAGGAGGTGAATGAATACCTCTGCAATATATTTCCTGAGCTTCAAAACCACAGCTTAGCCGCTCTTCAGAGAGAACAGCAGTGCAGATCACCTAATGGATACAAATAAATGAATGTTCCATGACAGCTAGCCTTTGAGTGAATTTATTATTGAATTACACTCCAGCTTTTTAAGAACAAGCTGAGCTGACAAGCTCTCTCACCAGTGCAGAAGAAAAAGAAAGGCAATGATAAATTACCCTGATGGATAAAGGCAAAGACCTTGTCTCTTCCCAAATACCAGCAATTATATATTATTCATGTTTGGGAAGCAAAAATAATCATTGCCCATACAGAAATGAGTGTTTATGATGATAAAGCAAGTAGCTAAATTAAATTTTGACTACGCAGAATGTCTTTTCACATAATTTTGATGAACAGATAACAAGTACTCCTCTACTACTTGGTCGTTCTTGTATTGATTTTGAAACCATTTACTCTTGCTGTTTGTTTTGTTGTTTTTAAGCCATTCTTAGTTGTCCGTCACCATAAGGAGCAGCACAAGATGCAGTGGTGTCAAGTAGCTGACTATAAATTAGGACACCTGATACATTTGTTCTCTTTTGTGGGACAGTGTCAGAAAACAGCAAGAACAGGCTAAAGTCCTGATCCACAGAGTCTTTTATGTTAAGTGTCAGCATAGGCTAAAGTGCCTCAGAAAACCATGTGTAGAATTGGCACTTCTGTAAAGAAAATTTGAAAAGAAATCAGTCAATTTTGAAGTAAGTGTTTCATACTCCTCCTTTTTTGAGACAGATTGTGTATATCTACTTGGTGCCAGTAGTATCAACCTGTTCTGATTGCTTGGGCAGCTAAAAACAACCATCTGAGTTACATGAAACATCAGAGAGCAGCATCTGGTATCAGCTGCAAGAGCAGTCCGTGATTGCCCTCAGGTCAGTAGTCTACATACAGAAAGTTAGTTAGTTCTGATGGTTTAAAATTCTAATCAGAATTAACTTTGCACATTTTTTCCCACTACTGAATGACAAGGTATCTGTAAGCATGTCACTCCATCTTCCTGTGTCCCCTGTGTGTGCCAGGCAGTAAAATGTACCTTACTGATCCAGGTGGAGAGGGTTACACAGCACAGTTAGAAGCTCAGAGAGACAGGTGTGCTGTAAATGCCTGTGTGCACTATTTTACTGTGAATAAATAAACAAATGGGGTTTATTGTCAGAGAGTTAAACTGCATTAATCCCAAGCCCCATCAAAAACAAAACAGTGAATATTTATCTTGGCCAAAGAAGAGCTAAGAAAATAGGGGGGGATTGAAATGTTTTTTCAGAATGTTTTGGTAGTCCAGCTGGTCAGTCCTAAGTGATTTCGAAGAATATTCCTCTGGTTTTTTAGTATCCTTGAGGGAGTTTGCCCAGAGAAGCTGTGGCTTCCCCACCACTGGAAGTGTTCAGGGTCAGGTTGGATGGGGCTCTGAGCAACCTGGTCAAGTGGAAGGTGTTCCTGCCCATGGCAGGGGGTTGGAACTAGATGGTCTTTAAAGTCCCTTCCAACTCAAACCATTCTGTGATTCTATGAATATGTTCAAAGCATCTTATCTTTTCCTTTCACACATTTCATCCCATTCGTGGAAGGCTGTGGGTTCACCCCAGCAAATCTTTTTGAGGTTTCTTCCCAAGGAAACCAAGGTGCTCTGTCTTTTCTGTATTTTTACGTCAACAAAAGCGTAACTTTGATACAGCAACTAAGAAACACTTCTTTAGTTGAAGACAAAGGTAGAGATCAAAAAACCCAAACTTACCAGGTGTGGCTTTATCTTGATGATTTCTCCTGAGCTGGCTAGTCCAGCCCATGGCTCAGGCCCAGCTCCAGGCAGATGCAGTTCCCTTCAGCAGCAGCAACTTCCCTGGGTCAGATGAACCCACTGAAAGCAGACACCCGGAAGCAAGGCAGGAGCTTAGGGAGCACAGCAGCTCCATGGGTTAGGGCAGCTTGGAATGCTGCATCTGTTTCAAACTGTGTCATAGAGATAACACAGCATCCACTATTCTGAGGGTGAGCGCTCGTGGCACAGCGTGGTACCTGCATTGATGGAAACAAGGTCATATTTTTCCATATTTTAAACTGAGCTAACACAGCAAGTCTTCAAACCGTCTTCTTCCCAGCATTATTGTCATCCAAAGGCATCATTCTTCTTTTGATGCTTTCTACCTAAATAAACTCCTTATTAGGTACAAGTCATAGCTTTTTGGAAAGAGAATAACAAAGAATTTTAAAAAACGTACAAGTTTTTATTTTGGTAATTAATCCCTTCTAGAGGGATTAAGAGCAAAGCGTACTTTTAAAATTTACCTTTCCTATGTACAGGGCTTATTTTTTTTTCCAATGTTTGCCTTTTGATTTTGAGTTTAGCATAACATTATTCCCATATAATAAATTAATGCAATATATGCAGCTACTTACATCAACTTTTTGGAATTTGTACCTGCAGGACTTCATCAAAGCAAAGCTCCTGTCCATATTTATGTTCTTTTCCATAACATAGATAGTGTAACCATGATGTAATTATATTCCTCTTCCATAGCTGTCAGTAAAAGGAATTTGGTTGGACTCAATGATCTTCGAGGTCTTTTCCAACCTTAATGATTCTGTAATTCCGTAAGTCCAGCATACAGTCATTAGAGAACCTGGGGTGCAGCTTTTAAAAAATATTTTTAAAATATGAGATATTTATGACCGAGCACAAAGGAAGGAGTAGGATCTTCCTAGTGTGATTTGGGCATGCTTCCAGAGTCCAGCAAGACAGCTGACAGAAATGCTGCACCCTCCTGCACCTGGAATTAAAAGGTCTCAGGTGATACCTGTGTCCCAAGAAGCTCTTGGAGTGTGCAGAAAACAAATCTCAAGCCCTCAAAACTCATAAGCATGAAAAAAATCTCCTAATGAACTAAGTATCTCCCAGATTACAGAGGTGCCAACGTGTGCTTTTGGATTTAGTAGTCTAAACTATGGCGTAGATGATGATGCATTCTCTTGGATCTGCACATAGATATTTGATTAATATTTATTCAGTACTTAAGGTACTTTCCTCTGAAGAAAAAAAAGCCTTATCAGGACAAGTCTGTCCTTTGACTGTGACATCTATTTGCTAAATTGGTTAAAACCTCCTATATAAAAAGCAGTTTTATAACCCTAACCATAAAATCTTACATATTTGATTGGACGTCTTTTTCCTAATGCCTTTGGATCATTACAAATCTATCAGACAGCTTATATGTAGTTAAAGAACTTCCCCTATGATCATCAAAAGCGAAATAATTTTATAATTAACCTGGAAATAATGTATTTTTCCTTCTCTTCTGCTCAGTTTTGTTTTCACGGCATCTCAGATTCAATGAAAGGAAGTGCTTTTATTCCTGTTCTTCTGCAGAACTGAATATGTGGCCAGAGCTTACAAAATAAATGCCAGATGTAAAATACCATAATAATACAGAACTGCTCGGTTCTGAAGACATTTTTAGTGAAGACTTGACATGAATGCATTATTCATCTTTGGAAGTTATTGCAGCATAAAGTCTTTACCTCTCATAGAAATAATGGCTATAAAATGACTTCCGAAAAATCATGAAATAAGCATAATTCAGTATTAGGTGGAAAGATTATCTTGCACCTTATGTACTATTGGACACTTGACTTGGATTGTAGAGACCTAAAAAAATATGAGTGTGGTTCTGTTTCTTTGATATCTTATGCAAAGCAAGAGAGTGTTTCTTTGGTTGTACTGGAGAAAAGGAGAGAGTCATGAGCTCCTAAAGCATTAGTCAATCACACTGTAAGTAAAAGGATTCTTCGTTGAAACTTTGCAGTAAAGCACAGCCCAACTTTATTATGTGTTGCATTTCCTACAAAACTCTGTTCTAAAATACTTTTATTTAAACAGTTGGAGCCAGTTTTACAATTTCACAGACGTCATCAGCATCTTTTCCTCTGCTGAGTAGCCTTCCCAGATCCCTTACCCTCCCACCTTACCATTATACCTCAACTGAGAAATCTTGAGATGCAAAAATAGTGAGTCAAGGAGGCATAGAGACACAAGATGCTTTGGATGGCAGGAGTGGCATCTCTTTCCAACACTGGCCAGATTGCTTGGCAGATCAGAGAGGAAGATTGTGCTGTCATAAAGAGAAAGGACGCACATCGAGAAGGTGAATAATGTTCAATCCTGGGAGAAGTTTTCAAAGCAATAGGGACCTGAGTCTTTCAGGAATGGAGCCAATAGGGAATTCTTGTGAGAGCAATGATTATGGGTTTTCTAGAAGTGGTAGGTGGTCCTCAAAAGATACTACATTTTGTTACCAAGCTGTCATGCAGTAGAGATACCTCCTTTTCCTTTTGGAGGAGCTGCAACCAGCAGTCACTAATACTGCTGAATAAAGGTGATGCCCAAGGAGATGTTTAAGAACCATCAGTTTAAAAGTCTTGACAAAGCAGGGTGGTGTCAGATACATGCAGTAGGAAGTCTGAGAAACTGAACAACAGTTGCTCACAAAACAAAGTCCTTGCATGTATACTAAAAATATCAGATGAAGGACGCCCACTGGTTTGATTCTGTCAAGGCAGACCAGATCTAAAGAAGCAGCAAAAAGAAAATCTGCATCTAGAGATGTTATTATGAATATTGATTAATAAGCACTTTCTCTTTTGACTTCAAATACCAACTTCATTAGCCACATTTGTAAAAGTATCTGAGCATTATGTGGCTTTTTCCCCTGTCCTTCAGACAATTTAAGTAAGGATTTTCACTGGAGCTTTTCATTCACTTGGCTTTACTGTCTTTCATGGCATATCTAAATACTGTAGAAGGCTTCTTGCAAAAGGTTAACAGCTAAGGACCATGCCCACATAATCATCAGCTTCTCCTGATCATTCAGAGGTGGGACCTTTTAAGTATCTTCACTGAGTAGGTTAAACAAACAGGGCAGGTGCAGTTTTACAGGTTCTTGCTGCAAACAACTTAGAGTTGACTTTCTTTTACTGATTCTGCTCAGAGCTCTTAAAAACTTTACTCTTCGTGACCCATCTTCCTTCTCGAGGGTCCGTGTTCCATCAGCTGCTCACAAAGCAGAACAGCAGGATCTGTTGCAAACCATGTTTGTCAGTGCCACTTAGCAGGTCCCCGTTTGGGATATTGTCAAATGTTAGTGCATTTTGCCCCTTTGTCACATTGACACTGGCATTCTGGTGCTTCGCTTAGTGCAAACTCCTCAGACAGGCCTAATCAATTGTTTAGAATGATAGAATATTTTAGGGTGAAAGGGACCTTTAAAGGCCATCTAGCCCCTGCCATGAGTAGGGACATCTTCAACTGTATCGGGTTGCTCAAAGCCCCATCCACCCTGGCCTTGAATGTTTCCACACAGCCTGTGCCAGTGTTCTGCCATCCTTACCATAAACTGCTGCTTCCTTAAATCTAGTGTGAATCTCCCCTCTTTCCATTTAGAACCATTTTTCCATGTCCGGTTGCATCAGGCCCTGCAAAATCCAGCAGAATTGTATCCCAGCCGCCCAACATGTGCCAAACCATTTCAGAAACTCCCTTGTGCTATCTGTGGTAGTGTGGGAGTCTTTCTGGATGACTGCTCTACAATTTTCATTTCATATATAAGTCTGCCTTTTTCTTTTTAACAAGGAGACCTTCCTTCAGAAGGATCATTTGCATTCTTTTTCCTAACCTTAATTCCTTAGTTCAGATGGCAGCAAAAAACAGTACATAGGTTTTGACTTTAAGCTTTTCTTACAACTAAACTGAACTAAAAAAGCCAGATGGATTGACTCAGTTCAAGGAAAGACTGTCAGGAGGTTTTTCCCTACAGTTGAGGCAGGTGGGCAGGGCTGTTTTTACAGACAGCTTTTGAGGGAAATACTGTCACAAGCAATGAACTTGAACATCTCTATGTTCTGATCTTTCCTCTTCTTCTTTTGCCCTTCATCTGCCAGCTCAGGCATTTTCTCTATCCCCATGTGTTTGATCACGATGCCCTTAGCTTTTACCTGGCATTCTACCAAGTGTTCTATCTATCCTGGTAACTAGACTGTCCGAGGTTGTTTAACATTAAACAGGTGCATTCAACCCAAAATGGATGAGGTATATTTTGCTTTATCCTCTCTTACTCTCAAGCAAAAAGGCCACGGCACCTGAAGCCAAGAGATTGTAGCAAATGGCTGTGCTTCTAGGCACTTGTCAGCCTGAGCATATCACAGATGAGTGCCATGAGAGCGTAAAAATCCCTGTGCAAGGAATTATCAGATTACTACAGTTACTCTTTTTATGCCTCTGTAAAGAGGGCGTTGTAATTTTGCAGGTGGAGTAAAGAAACATAAACAGACCAGCTTGTGGATGTTCCCTGTACTATACGGACACAAACACACGTAGCTGACCAGGCCGAGGAGCCAAAAAGGAGAGCTAAATGAGAGAGTCAAAATGAGAGGCCAAAAAGAGAGGGCAAAAAGAGAGAGGGCAGAACCCTCTGACTTTATTTATATGTTCTTAGAAATCACCGTGGATTGGAGGTAGAAATTACCACCTTTCAAATCACACTGGTTAAAGCATAAATCCATCACATTTCTCCGCCTAGGAGAATGGAATGAAAACAACAAGGACAGTTAACAAAAACATGGATAGTTAGCAAAAACATGGATAGTTAACAAAAACATGAATAGTTAGCAAAAACATGAATAGCTATCAAAAACATGGCCATGTTTACAACAGCATGCATGAGAAAGTATTACAGCAAAGAGAAACATTGAAAAACTACAAAACTCAGGACAACACCAGCTGACATGACTGGTGTCACACAGAAAGGCAGTAACAGAGGAAGAAATAGAACTGAGGTCATCTAATTTCATTAATAACATTCTTCCCAATGAACTATAACTTTCTGGATTTTTATTCTGTGGAGCTCTGTTGAAGTTTTATCCCAAGCAGAAGGATAAATCCTATAAATATGTGTGTATATTTATATGTACCAATAAAATATGAAAGTGGTAAGTTCAAAGAGATTTATGATGTCAAATTAAAATATTTATTATTAATACCTTGTCTGAGGATGACTAAGCAGTCATGATAACCATTTTCACACACCTGAAAACTTTAAATGAGAAGGTCCAATGAGTTATGTTGGAAGTATTTTGAGGAGCAACAGAAATTAATCGTAGGGAGATTTCCAATGGCACCTATCCTCAGTCAAGGAAAGAATATAAATTTCTTGCAGAAAAAGTGGGATTTAGGATGCATGGAATTTTCTTCTTATAGTGAAAATGCTTAGCAGAAACGGTATTTTTCTTTTATTTCCAAATGCCAAGCACAGTGTCGCCAGAATACATCTGTGAGTAAAGTGTATGGGAAGGACCACAATGTCTGGGTTGTGAGACACTGGATCAGAGTCAGCATTAAAGACAAATCTTTAGTGTGGTCCCTTAAGGTGAAATGTGCCGCGATGCTGTCAGTGGGGGCACCAGGCGTCCGCTCATGGTTTCAGGGGTTGCCAGGCTGCTCCAAGGCACGGGATGGCTGGCGAAGGTCCAGCAAGGTTTCACCCAACCCACCGACGGTACAGGTGCGTCGAAGAAGGAGAGACAAGTGGAGGGGCTTTCCCAGATGGTTTATTCGGCACTGGGTTGTGCCGGGGAAGCACTGGCACAGCGTGTTACAGTTACATAAATACCGACACGAGGGGGCGGGAGGAGGGTACAACATCCAATAGAAGAGGAGTGCTAGGTTTGAATTTGGCGGGCTTTGTAGAGGATTGCGAAATATAGAACCCTCCGGGGGGAGGGAAAACAGATACCGAGGGGCGGGGAGGGGAGGTAGCAGAGCCTGGCCATGAAATAAACCGAAACTGGCCAGAGCACACTGCAACAGAAATGGCTTTTGTGGTATTTACTTTTCTGGCTTCTGTTCTAAGGATGGTTTTGTCTGCTTGAATTTTGTTGACAGTCTGTCAAACTTTATTTATCTCTGAGCAATAGGAATGTAAAGGCATCAGTGCACCCCTGTCTGTTTTGCCACTCTGGCCCAGATTTTACCAGAAAGATTTAATTTTCTTGGGAATAAAGGATGACTTCACAAAGCAGCAGTGTAAAATTGTCTGATACACCATCTGGCATTGTAGATAGCATTTTGACAATGATTTGGTCTTTCAGGCAAGTTTTTGTGGACAAATTTAAAAAGAAAAAAAAAAAAGGAAAGTCTAATTAAAGAAGAGAAAAAATGGAGACTACTTTTCCTTGTAAAACAAGAATCCATACAGCCTCATGTAACAATAGTGAAGGAAACAAATCAAAACAAACTAACAAAAACAAACCAAAAACCAGAGGCAATAGGTGGAATCTATTAATAATTTAATGGAAAGATGAGGCTCAGGCTATGAGAAATTGAATTTTGTTCAACTGCAGAAAACACTCTGAACTAGCAGGCCTGGACTGATGGAATAAATCTCTTCTATTAACATGAGAGATAATTTTATGTAAATGTATTTGGAGACCTTCTAGCAGAGCTGAGCATCTTAGCAGTACCACTTAACTTCTTTGTAGTAATTGCATTTAGACCAAGGTCAACTGAAGGAAATAGCTGACTAAATTAGCATTAACCAGGTTCCTGGGAGGCTTGGGACATTGTAGACACTCGATCTTGCCTCCAGAAAGGACATGTTGACACTAGAGAAGCCAGCTGCTTCCAATGCACTGTGTGACCTGTTTTATTCAAGTGGGGCAGATTTTATCACCCAGCGAAGGAGAAGATTTGAGACTCATCAGGGACAGTCAGGGCTTGAGTTTTCCTCCAGTTTCCATCCCTACCTCTTTGAAATAGATTCAGATTCATGCATAGTGCTCCAGCTTCTTTTTATCGCTGTGATTTGGGAATGATCTCCCCGTAGTAGTAACATCTTTCCTTATAGCACGGAAATAAAGCAATGGTTATGGTCCTCAGGAGGATGGGGGTTGCAGCTGGGCTTGCTGACGAGCTGCTTCTCTGAGAAGAGACAGCCTCCGAGTCAGTGAGCACATAGGTGTACTAGTAGAGTTGGGTGAGTGCTGGGAAACATCGGCCAGGATGGGAACTGAGTCTCTTTCCAAAGGTGGGGCATCAAACGCATTTGCTACAGCTGCCAAGGTGGAGGAAGCTCTTTGTTTGTCCACGTTGTGCTGGTGCTTGTTGTAGCAACAGTTGTCAGTGATGTGTAATGGAGCAGATGCTTGTGGATATAAAGCACATCCCCCATTTACTGAGCCAAGGGTCTAGGCCAATGTGGTTGCAATGTTACTTAGAACTTTAAAACTGCTTGGACATGTGTTGTGTGTAGGGCAGCAGGAGAGACACCCGCAACATGTATTTTTTTCCTTTACTTGCTTGGAACTCTTGGAAGAAAATAAAAGAACAGGTGGAAGTGTTCTTCTTGGGTTCACAGAAATGTATGATCTTGAGAATGTTATTTTAAAACACTTGTAGTCGCAGTGTTTACTTGAATATGTGATACAGACTCCTGATTCCTTCATACTCAGGTCTTATGTTCATGAGAGAGTTTGCAGTGATTCTTTGTCTTTCACAAAATGTGCAGCCCATTTGATGAGAAGCTGAGAGAAGGCAGTTTCAAGCACTTCATCTGGTCTCTCTAAAGTATGGAAAAGGAGATGGGGCAGAGTGGAGTGGATCATGAAAAAATCTGGGAAGAGAAGGCCTAGGTTCTGCTCTTGGCTCAGAGGTGTGCTCAGACACATTCACTTTATGCAAAAATTGCACTGCAGATGGTGACCTGTTGGCTTCATTGGGGTTATTCCAAGCATTGACATTTTTCCAAGCATTGACATTTTTCCAAGCATATTCCATGGCATAGCAATCCTTTCAACTTATGCTCTACGTGTGTGTTAGAGAGTGACGTGCATAATACTGTACTGGATTATTATTTTCCATTTGTTGTATATGGAAAGCTGAGTTAGAGCCCTTAATGGGAGAAGCAATAGAAGTATTAAGAACATTATTCCCCCATTAACCCTATCCCTGAAAATGTTCAAGGCCAGGTTGGATGGGGATCTGAGTAAACCAGTCTGGTGGAAGGTGTCCCTGCCCATGGCAGGCGGATTGGAACTAGATGATCTTTAATGTCCCTTCCAACCCAAACCATTCTAGGATTGTAGGATTATTAACTCCAGACTAGGTCCAAGTATTTTTCTATGTGACTCCTGAGAAGCCAGTGATGATACATCAGAGAAAACTTAATGACATAAAAATAATTTCCAATATCTCATTTTCCTGTGACCTATTCCAAAATTATTTATGAATCTAGTCACATCTTAGATTGCAGACACATTTTGGCATTCCTCTGGTAATTTTTGATAATATTGGAGCTCTCCGTTTAAATCAGCAGGAATTTTATTTAAGACTTCCTGGCAAATGGTTTGTTTGCTGCACTGTGGAATGTAAAAATTATGCAGCCTTTATTAAATGGAAATTATACTTTATTATACAATCACAGATTTTTAGGTGGACTGTAAGAAAATAAATGGATCTTTCCCTAATGATCCATGTTTATGAAATCATCTTTACAAAACATGGCAAAAATCATCCTTTGCCTCAGTGAACCAGCAAAGCACCGTTGCTCCATTGAAGTGCAGCTGGGATGATTTACTCTAGCTGAGATCTGGTTCTGCACCTGGAGAAGCATTGGCTTTCAATCTCTGCTCTCCAGCAGGACAGCAGTTAGGAAAATTATTCATTGGGTCACGTTAGCACACTGACACCACAATTTGCTGTTGCTGCTCAGAAAAATAGTTACCTTCAGCCAAAAATTGGGTTCAGACACTCTCACAGACATGTGATGTTTTGTCTTTATGGGAAGCTCCTAAGGTAGCAATGTAGTAATGACTTGGAAGTCTGGAAACAGACTTTGGAATAAGAACCAAGAAAATTTGTCTCTGGCTTTACTGCAGGTTTTCTGACTGACCTTGGACAACTGAAAATCATTCTATGTTTTATTTCCTCTCTCTGTAAAATACCAATCTGGCGGTATTAATCATTGTTTGTAAAGATCCTTGAAATCCTTAGATAAAAGAGCATATTACAGAGCACAGAGTAGTTGGAATAGATGTAGCCTATGAAATGATGCCATCTACCAAACTCGGGAAGAAAAAGCCCGTCCTATTAGTGTGCTCAGCTCCCCAGGGAGATTATAATGAAGCTTTCTGAACCTGACATATTATCTATCAGGGTTTTCCCAAATGGGAAAGAAATGAGCTGCCAAGCCTTGGTCAGGGTCTTCTGTGGCTTTTGTACCTTAAATATGTCCAAGCACTGGATGGTAATTTTCTGTTCTCTTCAATTTTAAAATGCACCTTGCTTGTAATTAGGGCAATACTGTTAAGACACTACTGGCTATTAGGTAAAGGTTCTTCACCCAGAGGGTGGTTGGGCACTGGAGCAGGCTCCTCCTAAGGGAGTGTCATGGCACCAAGCCTGCCAGAGTTCAAAAAGTGTTTGGACAACACTTTCAGGAACATGGTGTGATTTTGGGGCTGTTGTGTGCAGGGCCAGGAGCTGGGCTCAGTGATCCTTGTGAGGCCCTTCCAACTCAGAAGATTCTTTGATTCAGTGAAATTCCAGTGTGATGATGTGAATCCTACAGAAGTTTATACTTAATGAAGTATATGCTGCAGCAGTCGCTTTTATATAGTTGGGTAATTGTAAACCTCACTTTGAGTATCAAAGGCTTTTACACAGTGCCTGAGAAAGCCTTCACCATCAAAACACACGGTGTGGCCTTCAGCTTTACAGGATATAAAGGCCTCAGCTTTCTAATCTGTAGGAATTCCAAGCCAAATGAACAGAGGAAAACATGTATTTGTCAAAAATTCTTACTATTTCTTATAATTTTTCTCCTTCTTACAGACACGCATGTGTGATTCGAGGCCAGGTGATGACAGCAGATGGGACCCCTCTCGTTGGAGTGAACATCAGCTTTGTCAACAATCCTCTGTTTGGATACACAATCAGCAGACAAGATGGCAGGTAGGATGTCTGTATGGGATTTAGAGTGTTCAAGCAGCAGTAACAGCATTATAGCCGTGACCACTAAAGAGAAACTCCTTCCAAAAGCACGTTTATTACTGATGCCTTTTAAAGATGTTGATGCATTATTTTTGGTTGTTATGGGGCTACCTCTGGCTGGCGACCAGTCAGCAGTGCTGTTCCTCACAGTTCAGTTCCAGGGCCAGTCTTGTTCAATGTATTTATCAGCAACCTGGATGCAGGAGGTGAATGCACCATTAGCAAGATTGCTGATGGTACCAAACTGGGAGGTGCTGTTGTCTCTCCTGAGGGACAAGGGACTTTGCAGAGGGATATAGGTACATTGGAGCAGTAGCCTATGATGAATGGGATGAAATTTAAAAAGTCAAAATGCTGGATTTTCTGCACCTGGAACAGAGTAACACCAGACACAAGTATAAACTGGGAGAGGAGCAGCTGGAGAACAGCCCTGCAGACAGGGATCTGGGGATGCTGGCCAACAGCAGCTGAACAGAAGCTGTTAGAGCACTGTGCCCCAAGAGGGCAAACCCCATCGTGGGGTGCATCAAACACAGCATGACCAGCCAGTCATAAGGGTGGTTGTCCTGATAGGTGCTCTATCCAGTGCTGGTGCAGCCTCGCCCAGAACACTCTGTGCAGTTCGGGGCCCCACGATTTAAGAAAGATGTTCAGGTCCCTTCATGTGTCCAGAGGAGGGCAAGAAAGTGGTGACAGGACTGGAAGGAATATCCTGTGAGGGGCGTCTGAGGACTCTGAGTTTCTCCAGTTTGGAGTAAAGGATGCTTGAGGGGTGACTTCACTGCTTCCTACAGCTTCCTGAGGAGGGGGTGTGGAGAGGAAAGTGCTGAAATCGTTTCCCTGGAATCCGCTGACAGGACTGTTGAAGGCTGCATCAGGGGAGGTTTAGACTGGACATGAAGAAGCTTTTCTTAACTGAGAAGGTGTTTAAACACTGCAACAGCATTCCAGTTAAGGAAACTTCTTTGTCTGACCAGCCAGGAGCCACCCTGGCAGTCACACTCGCACCACCTGAGCTGGGACCGAGGCCCCTTCACAGCCACACCCCACACTCACACAGTCACACCAGGGTTCCTTACCTGCTCGACCCCAGACTTCCCATAGCAGAGTTCCAGACATCCAGATCTCTAAAACAATTTAATCTTGGTGCAATAACTAAATAACAAAATAACAGCCCAAGCTGGTGCCTGCAAGGAGGGACCCTGGACAAAGGAAACCCTGGGCTTTTATCCCCTCACAGTCTAAATGCAGGAAAGTCTGGAGTCATCGGCTTCTGTCATGTTTCCATGTGGTCACTTGGCAGTTCCCTGCCTCTGGCCTTAGGCTTTGGCTCAGCCTCCTGCCCCACCCCAGAACTCAACCTGCAGCTCACACTGCAGTGGCACACCAAGCTACCTGCACCAAATGTAACCTTGGCATTCCAAGAGAGGTTCGATGCCCCAAGCCTGTCAGTGTTTAAGAGGCATTTGGACAATGCCCTTAAATACAAGGTTTGATTTGAACAGCCCCGAATTGGTCAGGCGGCTGGACTTGATGATCCTTGTACTTCCCTAACAAATGAATAGCCTATTCTATTCTATTCCATTCCATTCCATTCCATTCCATTCCATTCCATTCCATTCCATGCCATGCCATGCCATTAGTTGTTACTAACTTCATGATATCACTTAGAATCTTTAGACAGCAATTTGGCAATGCAGTGCCCATGCATGTAAAAAAAAGATGTCTCCTGCTCCCAGAAGCTCTGTTCTTGCTAATTCATGTTGAAATTATTAGGAAGAAGTCATTAAGATTACGGTTGTGTTAGAGGCAAAATCTGAGCAACCATGCTCAACCAAAACAAAAGCATTGCAAATTGGGAATGTCTTTCATCTTATCTTTTGTTTGTCGGTGCTAATTGGCTCCCTTTCTTTTGAGAACAAAAACGTAACATAAGGGGTTCCAGCTGCATATGCTCTATGTATTGACTATGAACCACTAGCACTTGGGAGAGGATTCATGGATTTTAGCACCTCTCCAATCCACAACTTTCATTTGAGTTAGTCAGAGAAACAGACAGAATTGTAATGAAAAAGAGGAACATGTGCTAGCAACGTGTGCTTGATGCTGTCCTGTTCACACTCAAGGGTCTTTGCACCTACTGTAACACTAATGAGGACTGGGAGGCTTTCCGAGTGATGCTCCAAGTCTTCAATGGCATGACAATAAAATACAGATGATAAAGAGGCATTGCAGGAAAAGGACACCCCTGGAGCTGGTGTCTTCTTATTGCCAGTACCTTAAACATTACTGCAAAAACGAGAAAATCTGAACATTTGTGCTTAAAACTATCTCTGTCAACCTTACTGAATGTACTTTG
The DNA here is from genome assembly GCA_013400735.1 of Pomatostomus ruficeps. Lineage (NCBI taxonomy): Eukaryota > Metazoa > Chordata > Aves > Passeriformes > Timaliidae > Pomatostomus > Pomatostomus ruficeps. Next base: position 13,373 of record VYZT01061686.1, on the reverse strand, counting down.
TGGGAAAGTGGGATCCAAACCACACTCTCATTATCAGCTTGCTGTGTATGAACCAGCACAAAATCTGTGTCCAGTAGAACAGATAAATATGCCTGTAAGATTCCTGTACAACAATGCCTGTCATAACCTTTTTTTCTGTCTGTTTCCTTGTATATATACAACACCCAACTACTGTGTGTAATCTTTAATTTAGATTACAAGTACTTTGAGGAAAGAAACCATCTCTTTGCTTTGCAGTTGTGCTGTATCCAGCACAGAGGGGCTTTACTGTAAACTGGACCTCTAGCCAGAAAACATACCAGTAAGCTAAACAGGGACAGAGCATGGAGCTGACTGCTGCTATCCAGGCTCCAGATCTTTGTAATATTCAAGCAACTATTTCTTCCTAGTTCTTGGGTGGTGAAAGGCAAACCCCCCATGTTATAAATCTACTGGCAGTTCAAGCTGGGGCTGCTTCTTCCATGCTCTGTCCTTCCCAAGGTCCACCTGAGCAGGGCAGAAAGCAACACAGCAGAGCATCAGTATGCTCCACCAGGCTTCAGTGAACTCCTGGTTCCCTGGAGTGGCTGCCAGCCTCCAGAAGCTAAATTAGTTTCAAGGAGCTCAGGGCTACAGTTTGCTGACTCAGCCCTCAGCAGATACTCAGGTCCAAGTGATAAAAATGACAGAGATCAGCTGTCTCGGAGCAAGGAATCTGTGATCAAGTGGGATTCATACTAAGGATGTGATTTCTGTTAGCAGCTGGTGGGGACTAGTGTAACCCCAGACTGTGTGGTGTCAGCTCTTCTGATTTCACTATCTTACCTTCCTCTCAAGTCAGTCTGCTTCTACAGAAACCTAGTGCACAACCAACATCAAACAAGTTTTCCAGTTGCAGTATTGAGCCTCCAGAATAATAAATATACCTTCCGACTTGGCTAAGGGATACGTGCAGGCATTTTCTCAAATGAACAGACACATCAGTGCATCTGTGTACTCTGTAGGTACCCTATGGACAAAACCCACTTGTCCATAAATGGACAAGTTAAAGAACACCAAAATCCATAGAACCGTGAAGTGTTTTGGGTTGGAAGCGACCTTAAAGATCATCTAGTTCCAACTCCCTTGCCATGAGCAGGAACACCTCCCACTAGACCAGGTTGTTCAAAGTCCCATGAAATCTGTCCTTGAGTCCAGTGACTTCCTCAGTGGTCTATAAATTATCTTGAACTGTTAAAGACCATTCAAGCTAAAATTTGTCAGGGCAGAAAATGTTGTCAGACATCCCTAATTTCTAATCCCAGCCTCAATGCTGATTTCGTGGATACCATTAGACTCATCTCTTGACCTTTCCAGGCCAGTGAACCAGCCTGTGAAAGGGAGTTAACATTTACTTGCCTTCCTTACTGATTGTTGTAGTATTTATTTAATACTATTTGTAAAGCACTTTCAAAATCATGTAAAGAATTCATGCTATTCCAGTTTCTATTATCTTTTTTATGGGTTTGGGTAATTTTTTTTAATAAAGCATGACATCTCATCAGCTCTTGTACAGTACAGTTTTCATGTGATTGAGTTGACTTTGTTTTAAGATATTGATGCTCTTGGGCAAGGAGCAGGTTCTCCTGACTTACAGTAGCAGGCTGCATGCATTCCCAGGCCAGAGCAGTGCAGAGTCATACAGAGTCATCTCTCCCATCTTCAGTGTCATTGTGGTTTGGAGGATAAATGGGAGCACGCATGCAAGCAGTTACCTTGTTCCAGGGGTCATGAGATAACTGCATAAAACTCAGTGGGTTTACTATTTGGCATATTCACCATAGGAATATCTATTCTTGAAAATGTGCACTGAGTTGCCTCAAATTGATTTAGTAAATCAGTTTACTGATAGAAGGGAAATAACTGGGGTTTTAAAGTAAGGGAATTTAAAGATAATATTGAATCAGTTTAGCTAGATTGGTTCCTAAGCTGATTTTGTTGGTCCAGGTTTGGAGGTTTTTGGGTTTCTTTTTGGCATGATCAAGTTTCAAAATGAGTAAGTAAAATTTCAGTTTTGGAATTACAGTGAACTAAATTTTTCATCCCTGTAAGGCAGTTCACTTTATTCCAGGTCTGTCCTATTACATTGCTCAGATACAGCATGATATAGTGAAACCCTGGTCCTGTTTAAGTCACATTACTTAGACTGAGCAAAACTTTTATAACTTCAAGGCTTGCATGTGATTTTAGCCCAATTACTGCAACAGAGACTTTGTTTATATAATAAGGCATGAATATAATATGACAACTCTCAAACTACTCTGTCGTATGCATTTTTCTGTAAAGCAAAGTTAACAGACAGTTCAAAGTATCAGTACTGGATTATAAACCACATTTTAAAATAAAGCTTTAAATTTTATTAAAGTGGTAGTTTAGAGAGGCCGCAAGTCCTCAGGATCCCTGGGTTGTAGGAACAGTGTTAATAAAACAGCAGGAAAATCTCCAGACTTTTTCCACATCACATTCAGCAGCTTTGGCATGGCTTTCTCAGAAATACCAAATGAACTTTCAGAGAAAACAGATGAGTAAGGGTTACACTTTCCTGTGGGGTTTTTGTTTTTGAGCCTGCTTTGGATAAATAGATAATTTCATCCTTCAGCTTGTCTCTCCAGAGTCTTTAAAGAAAAACAACAATATGACTGTACAACAAGTATGATTTTTACAGAGTGATAAAAAATACATCAGAGATCAGCAGCAAAAACAGAAAAAAATTATCTCATTCCTTCAATCCCAAGACAATTTTCCTTTTGTTAAATTTAATTTCACTAAGGGAAACTGGGAGGAAGGTGTTTTCAGTTTGGGTTTTTGTGTTTGGTTTTGGGTTTACCTTTTGTTCAGTTCATCAAGGTAATTTGAAAGCTGCACCCTGGGACTCTGGGAAAACCAGCTTGTGAGCAACACAGCTCACTAAAAAATACTGCATGGTTGTGTTTTCACAGCTGCTGGAGCCTGACATGGAGGTGGTGCTTTCCCTTCTGCATCCTGTTTTCGGGATGCAGGAGAGACCAGGACATTTAGCAGATTCCTATCCCTGATCCAGGCTCAGTGAAGCCAGAGCGATGAAACTGAGGTGTTTGCAAATAAAACCTCTTCCAACTTGCCTAAAAACTTGTTGAGCATAATTCGTAATGTTTATTTCTTTCCTCCTGTTGGCCCGTTCAGTGCCCAGATCCATGCAGAGCGAGTGTCTCCCTCCCAGCTGAAGGAGTTGCCAAATGCTAATTGACTGTTACAAACATTCACATCAGAGTACAAACGTTGTGCAGCTTTGCTGGCAGGGACCAGCAAGTTACTCCTCAGGCTGCTGCAAGCCAAGCTCCATAGGTCTGGGAACATGATGCCCCAACTCAAGTGGTAGAATAAACATGGCTTTGGCTTTTTAAAGTGCTTTCCACTTCCTCCCATGGACTCAATTCAACATTCTTTAATGAATAACCTTCTCTTCATAATTATATTTGCTAATGGCACCTCAGTCCATCAGCCATGAAATAAAAAAGGTTCCCCCAAAAAATTACTTGACAAAGACATTCTTTTAGAAATAGTTCATATACCCATTGTTGCTCCTCTGGGATTTTTGCACCCAGTCTGAAAGCCTCACAATTAATTTTTAAAAATAATTTTAAATATTTTTTTCACCTTCTTTCTTACCGTGTATTTAGAAGGTGCATCAAGTCTGGCTTTGGGCAATCAGAGTGTTTCAGATCCCAATTCTCATGCGGAGAAGCACTTAAGCTCACAGCCTTTTAAGCACATGAGCAGCTCTGCTGAGGCCGGTGAGCCTGGTCACGTGCATAAACTCTGAGTGAGTGTCATACAGCAGCACCAAGCATGAAAGTGAGATGCAGGGATGAGAAAACTTTCTTTGCCTGAAGCATGTTTGGCATTGCAACCAAAGAGATAGCGAGAAAAACACAAAGGAGCAAAAACAAGAGGTCTTCAATTTCTTTTGAAATCCCTTCTTTTCTTACTTAACACCTCTTTTTTGGGTCTATACATAATAGATATATGCCATAGTACTTGATAAATTCTCCATCTGTGACAAGATGTGAAGTTTAAATACAAAACTAAGTAAAATACCAGAACCTTATCCCAACATCTTTACATCCAGAGAAGGAATATTTTTCTTATCAAGGTAACATTTTTTCATGCAGCTCTGGAAGGCTGTCTGTTATCCAACACTAACACAGGCAGAAAAGCCACTTGGCTGGAGGTAGCTTGGGGTGAAGTCAGAGATTTCAGTGATTCATCTGCCCTTCTCTAAATGCTTAAGAGTCTAAAAAGATGATGTGCTGAGTGCTGTGGCATGCAGACAGCCTGCACTGTATGTATTTCTAGTAGACTAGGTTCAGTCCATGGCCAGGCTCTCCATGTTCCCTGGGTTGCATTAGGCGTTAGTCAGGTTAGCAGAGATGCCAAGACAATTTATATGGGGATGTGTCAGAGAAACCATTTTCCAAATAGTTTTATTTCATCATGTGAATTGATCCAATCTGTGCATTTGTTTAGATAACAAATACTTCTGAAAAAATAGAAAATTAGTACGTATGGCCAAAATGTGTTGGTGCTAGAAAAGCACCAACAAAGATAAACATGTTTCAAAAAAGGGATGGATATGATTTCAATATACATGAGGACAACATGCAAAGAAGCTGAGCTTGGACTCCTGCCTCTGTCACTTGCTGTTACTCAGGTAAAGCCTATTTGGGCTGCAGATTTTAGGTTCATAAAATGAGACTGATGATATTTCTTGCAGTTATCTTTCTGGAGCCCTTGCTAGGGAGTTGTTACAAACAGATGGGGTGGCGCTTGCACTAATTTTGTATTCCATCTCTTAAAACAGCTTTGATCTTGTTACCATTGGTGGAATCTCTATTATCCTGCACTTTGAGCGGGCTCCCTTCATCACGCAGGAGCACACGCTGTGGTTGCCGTGGGATCGCTTCTTTGTGATGGAAACCATAGTCATGAGGCACGAAGAGAATGAGATCCCAAGCTGTGACCTCAGTAACTTCGCCCGGCCCAACCCTGTGGTCTCCCCATCTCCGCTCACTGCTTTTGCAACTTCCTGCTCAGAGAAAGGTCCTATTGTTCCTGAAATCCAGGTATGAATCATCATAGCTGACGGACAATAACTCACAGAATCATAGAATGGTTTGGGTTGGAAGCAACCTAGAGATCATGTAGTTCCAACCCCTCTGCCATAGGCAGGGACTCCTTCCATTAGACCAAGTTGATCAGAGCCCCATCCAGCCTGGCACTGAATTGGGATTGGGGCATCCACAATTTCTCTGGGCAACCTCTGCCAGTGCCTGATCACCCCCATCTCCTTTCTGTGCTTCTTTTGACAGCTTTGACCAACACAAATGCAACTGTTCCCCTGTTTTTGTAACCAGAAGTGTTCCCCATTTGTTACACAATTTTTCAGACATAGGCCAGGAGCACTCACTCCCGGGTGTTCACTTTATCAGATTTCTTTTCACTAACCCCTGAGAGATGGAGGCAAAGCACTTGTAACTGACAGCACATGAGCTGGGACCCTTGTGTGACCCACAACAAGCCCTTGGTCAGCCCTTCAGCATTCAACATGCCCAGTACCAGGCTGAGGCACTTCTGCTCTAATGCCTGTCTTCTGTTCAGGAGCAAATTCCACCCACTGGGCACTATGAACCTCGGCAGTGGAGTGAACTTTCTCATGGTTGGAAGCCATACCCCCACTCCATACAGCTGCTGAGACGTGCAGTCAGCCAGCAGATGGCTCAGAAGGGGCCAGCCTGCAGAGCACCTCAGTTTTATTGCATTTCATGACATTTGGAAGAGATGAGCAGAGTGAGAAGGTTACCTTTAATTTCTCATCCACATTTTCCTTTTTTTTTTGAGGAAATGTGAGTCAGAAAAAGAAGCTTAACAATCTGCTATAGCTTCAAAGTATTTTGTCAAATGAAAAGTTGTATTTTAAACTGAATAGTCCAAAGAATCTAATTATCAGTTTTCCTTAAAAGCACTCATTCTGTTGAAACATATGGATGTAGTAGCATTCAACCTTTGCTGTCTTGGACATGCTGTTCCCTGGATTTTAGATGCCAGCGTTCAGCATGTCCTGAGTATTGCTTTTAGTGACAATTATCTGCCAAGGTGGAAATAATAACAAGTGTAGAGACAAATTGTGTGCTTCTGGCATGACTCCACTGGGGTTGTTGTGCCATTAATGAGGAAAGAAGTAACTTTACATCTTCTAATTTTAATAAACCAGGTGCTAAATCCAGCAACAAATAAAGCTAGTGGTCTCTTTACCCTTCCCTGTGGACCAAGTCTTATGATCCTGTCTCACACTAATTTCCAATTACAGTCACCATGTTTGTCCCAGCATAATTGCTAATTAAGTCCCATACCATGTAAAGCCCATCATGTTGTAAATTCTTGGTTCAGAATCTTGGTTTCCACATACTTTTATTAAATCAACAAACACCATGAAAGGTAATGGTCAGTGCTGCCTGGGAAAGAAGCAAATGTCTGATACAGTGCAACTGTGATCATAACCTCAGTCATTATTTGGTACCACAGACACCTTTCAGTAGACCAGGCTGCTCAGAGCCCCATCCAACCTGATTTTGAATGTTTCCATGGATGAGGCATCTTCTATCTCTCTGGGCAACCTGTGTCAGTGTTTTACCACTCTCATGATAGATATTTAGTGCCATTTGAAATGTCTTGATGATATCCTGCCTGGCCTCCAACTGCCAATCCCAAATGATCCCCTTATCGGTGTCCGGCATTATATCTTCTGAATCCTTGTGAACAGCAGATTGCCTGGACATCCCAAATCACACTAGACACCTGTAGTTATGGAATCGAATACCTAAGAAGGATTAATTTTGAGATTATGACACCTAAATAACAGGATCACACACAGTCACACACAGGTGATAGGATATGTGCCAAATGTCCGAGCTCCCATTAAAGCTGGCAGAAATCTAATCAGTACCATCAGTGAGAGCCTACACATCACATAAGCTGGCCACCCTGAAGCTTTCTGGTTCTCACTGATGGTATCAGTTAGATCCCACTGACTAAAATAGGTGCTTGCATGCTTAGCTCACATGAGCATATTTACAAATTGACATCTGGATTTAGATGCTTTAAACTGGAATTGAATCCCACACTTAAGTTTACAAGGCAACACCAGCCTTCTGAAGAGTCTGTCTGTATCTGCTGCTAGCTGTAGGAAAACGTAAAAGAGCAGCTCAGAGGCGACACTAACTTAGGTTCTTAAGTTGAGAAAAGACAAATCCCATACATGATGAGTGCAGTGCTTTTCCTGGGCTAAAACCTGTAAATCAATATTCCACCTCAAATATTGATAGCTGAAGGTTAGCAGAGTTTGTGGTGCAGGAGTTTACAGGAGAATCTGATTGTGGCATTCCTGACTATACTTCAGAAATTAACTACTTTTCATTTCTATACTGGATATACATACAATAAAAAATAACCTAGCTGTCAGTTCCTGCAGCTGGATTTTATAATACACAGTTCTCAGTAGGGAGATGTTAAATATAAAAGGTGTGAGCACATAGCTAGGAGAAGGTGACAAGCAGATAGCAGGGCTGGGAAAGAGATTTTGACAAGTGGGTAGATAAGAACCTCATGAGCTCCAACAAATAAATGCAGAAATAAATGCAATGCTCTCTACCTGGATGCATTCAAAAAACTAAGTCGTGCATTTTTAATGTTTGATTGAGGTGCCTATAGACAGGATGCCCTGAAGTGTCCCTTGAGGCCTCCAGCTGTAGCTTCAGAAAGGTGGAGATGTCAAGAAGGTCCCTGTCAGAGTTGTCATGCCCTTGCAGCAGTTTTGAACACCATAGAACATCTCAAAAGCACTAGATATCTATGATAAGACCCCCGAATCAGACTCTAAATGGTTTTCCTTCTTAAAATTCCCTCTGAGCATCTTACTAAAAAAAAAAAGACATTGACTGTTCTTTGCCTGTCTGCTGGCAGAGTGAAGAGTAGCTGTAAGAGATGTGTGTAACCCAGCACAAAGAAACAAGATTTCCTACCTTGTCTCATGCAAAGAGTAGAAAACTTACTCCTAAGACAACAACAGATCGACACCACAGAGCCAAGGGAACATGGCAGTGAAAATTGCAACACTGCGCAAATCCCCAGTAAGCCTGAAGAACCAGCTCTTCTGCCTTCCCAGCCCCATGGCTAGACCTCTTTAAAAGAGATTATATTGGTTAGTCTGGGATAAACTCTAAGAGTCTTTCAGAAGGCCTGCAGTCACAGCATATGAGTCTGTCTGGGCCAAATAGCAATTATCAAATAGAAATAAGGGCACAATTCATTTCTCATTACTTCTAGCACATTCAGATTATTTTAAAGCTTGTTTTCCCCCTTTTCTCCCACTGATATTCTACTGAATTACACAGCCCCCTACTAGTGCCCTGTTTTGTTGCTACTTTGTCACCACTTACAAACTACAAGTATATTTTGAATCATCTGAATTACTGTTTGAACCTTCTCTTCAAGCAGACACACAGCCCCTTGTGCTGCTTAGTGCCTTGGCAGCGTTGGGCTGACCTTTTCTTTGGAATGGTAGGCAGCAGAAATAGATCATGACAGAGAGAAATAATTATTTTTGACAGGGATTTGAAACAGACTTTCCAAATAGTATCTCCATGACAATTATTTTTGCCTGTTTTTATCCTAATGGGGTTACATATGAAGACAGATTTGATGCAAGGGACCACCTTTACTGCAGTTTGGCTCAACTCGTCTCTGGTTGAGCCAGGTCCCCGTCCAGCTTGTTGCTGATCTCATAAAATATATTTTTAAATTCCTGGGTTTTCCCAGTTCCATCATATTTCAGCCTCCTAAGCACTGAGATATGTAAATTAAAAAGACTGCATTAGAGAAGGTAAATATTTATGAGCACAGTGGAATGGGGCTTTAACTGCTGGATGTGTCTGTTTTTCAAGTGCTTCAATACTCAGAGCCTTCTAGTTATCACTTGAAAAAGTGTTGGGCCTTGGATAACATCTCAGAAGAGGTGTTTTTGGGGGGCAGATTACAAGCTTTGTCATTATTGGTAAAACTAAACAGAAAACCTGTGAGAGCTGAGCAATGTACTACATCTGAGAAGTTTGCTGCTCCCACAGAGAAAGAGCTGGGCATAGGAGTGGCATAACTTGGAAGGCACAAGGATCATAGACCCCTAGAATCTCCTGGGTGGGAAAGGACCCACAAGGATCATTGAGTCCAGCTCCTGGCCCTGCACAGGACACCCCGATGTTGGGGAAGCTGGAATAGGGAAAACGTATAAATATGATTACCTAGCAAAAACTGTAGGTGAGATTGAAATGAAGACAAGCTTTGAGTTACCCAACCCCAGTTACTGAACAACTGGAAAACAATAGCATGGCCGGCTGGAGGTAATCCCCATTTGATTGAACAATGCCTTCAGCTTGCAAGCAGGTCCAAGGGTCAGA
>VYZT01061680.1:346-26814 GCA_013400735.1 Pomatostomus ruficeps | reverse complement strand
ATCCACCCATTATCAACAAGAATGGGGAAAAATTCTAAAAAAAAGTACCCCAAACCCTGACAATGTCCATGGGAGAAACCTCTCTAGGTCTTAAGAGAACAGATAGCAGTGGGAACTGAAGTGAAATGAACAAGACAATGCTTTGTGCAGTTTAGGCAAAATTCAACTTTACCTTTTTTTTTCTCTTTTTTTTTTTTTTGTGGGGTTCAAATTAGAAAAGACGTACAAATAATGGTGGGGATGAGGGAAACTAAGAAAGGGATGGTATTTTAGATTTTACATCAGGAAAAGCTGTCATGTCCTTACCAACTATATGGATCAGCTCAATCTAGTAAATTTGGAAATCTTTATTCCTTGAAAGAACCCTTCTACCTGTGCAGGAATGGCTCTCATACTCTTTGCCACATGATTATCTCAGATTCACTAAAGACCTGGAGCTAGTAATGAGATAAAGAAACCAAATCAGACGTGAAGCATTCTTAATTCGTTGTGAAGACATATTGTGCATGTACCAGACAATTCATGATTACCAATTAACTTTATGTGGAAGGTACTAGGATTTTATGATGATCAATGACATAATAAAATCCATACTGTAACATAGGACGGGTGGATGGTTTCTGAGTCTTGAATAGACTCGAGTGATAACTGAGTCTGACTAGCTGTACAATTACTCACCAAGCATTGTCACCTACAATTTTCAGCAAGGAATCATTGTGGATTCAGTGATATGAAAATTTTCCTTTAACTGATAATACTCACACAGTCTGTTTCATTTTCCAGGCAGTTTTATTTTCCTAAAGCTTGTGAGCAGCACAGAGGTGCTTCTTGTCACTTAAACAAGATGGAAGAGGGGCAGAGATCAGGGAGAGCAAAGAAAAAATGAAGGGTGCAAATAAAGGTAGGGGTGCAACGATATTCCTTTTGTTTACTTTTGGAAACACTGAATGCCTTTCTCAAATTGTGTTTAAATTGGGCAAGAAGTGAAAAGTTCTTTGGGAAACAGGACATTGACCAACAGAGATGCACAATGACACCCCCCACTCAATATAGCTACGTTAAGTCTTTTTCCCTAGGAGATTTTCCTGATAAGAAAGAGGCTAAAGGTAAATACAGAAAGAGACATTTCTGAATTATCACCATTCTCAGCAGCCAATAGATTCACCATTCTTTGAAGCTGCAGCAGTATTTGTTACATATTAATCTTTCTCCCAGATGAATCCTTCTCTATGAGAGTCCACTTCCTCCTATAGATTATTAAATATTTCACTACACAGGAATCCGAGAAACGTGTATATATTCATTAGCCAGAGCTCAAAAGAGAGACAGCATTTTCAGGTGAGTGATTAGAAGGACCAGGAGGTAATGTCTATCTGCAGCACTAGTCCTTCTCTGCCTTAGGTGAAAGTCATCGTCCTCAGCTGCAAATGATAAAAATTAATGACTTTTTGTATTTGCTTTTGGGTGAAGCAGATACTAGAGAGTTCAAGTAATCTTTCATAGAGTGATAATTCTTCAGCACTGGGCATGAATTAAGTTGTAAAATGCAGGTTGAAACCAGTCGTTCTTTAGATGATCCAAAGCGTGGACATGCAGGATGGTATAAGCCAAGGCTGGCCTAGCTTTGATCCCATTTTAACTTATACTTCACAAAGATTGTGAAGTCCCTGCTGAGGCTTCCAAATGTCCCTCCTTCCAAATAAAACTCCTATGTTACAAGACAAGCTGAAAATGAGGCTGTCTTCTTTGAGGACAGGAAAGTGGAGGGCCACACCTGAGGAAGGTGATGTAGGGAAGTGAAAAGAAAAATAGTCTTTGCCACAGGGTAAGAACTTTTTATTCTGATTTATATAAGGCTAGTTATAATGAGGTGTTGACTTATGCCTGAGATGTCTTGCTTATTCCAAAACAAAAAACCAAGTGAAGTTAATCAGGAGAAAAAAAAATAAAATTACTATTTCCAATGCACATAGTAAAGCTATGTAACTCATTGCTTCAAGATATACTAATGTAATTTCCAGCGCAAATGATAAACACATAAGTTCTTTACATAGTTTTCAAAATTACAAAAATTGATGCATAAAAGTGAAAAATAAGTAGAAAAGTTTATGAATCATGATGTAAGTCCACATTTAATGGGTAGGAGTTAGATAAGGTAATGCATAATTATCATCTCTAAATTCCCTTACATTTTCCTCCTGAGAATTTGGCACCAGACTTTGTGCCAGAGAAGGATGCTATATTATATCATATCATCCATAATTTTTTCCAGCAAGATGATTTTTGTGTTTTCAGTGATGTCTGTCAATGAACAAAAAGCATGTCTCTCTAAATCTTGCATGAAGAGGGAACTGGCCACTTGCTGAAATACAATGTACCTGCAGCACAAAATAGTTCAGTTTCCTAACTGCACAATATTTAATAAGCAAAGCAATGCAGAATGCAATAACTATTAATAAAGCCACTCCACTGGATTGATTTTAGCACGATTAAACTTTTCTTTACCTTATTTCACAGTCCATTTGAAATGCTCTATTTTTCCTTTAATGGCAAAGGAAAATCTGAGCTTTAACAAAACACAGCAGCATAAATTCAAGGCAGCATATGGCACAGATGAACAGAAAGCTTTATCAGGAAAAAGGCAAGAGCACCAAAATCAAAACTCCAAGCTGTGACACCATGTAATTGATTTAGATAGAACAGCATCTGTATGCATTGAGCAGTGCGGAACTGTCAGCAATGGGCCAAGTTATGGGCCAAGTTACAGGTTTTCAAGGTTTTTGAGAATATAGTCTGTTGCCCTGAGTTTGCAGTGTTTTTCCTTCTGTAAATATTCTCAGACCTTTCTGTAAACATGGCCATGGTTTCTTAGCTACTATCTATGCTATCCTATGTTTATAAATTCCAGTATACTGGGTGGAGAAATATGATTGACAGATACTTTGACCAAGTGGAATTGAGAGGTGTTGATTTCTACCTCCAATCCATGGTGATTTGTTAAAACATATAAATAAAGGTCAGAGGGTTCTGCCCTCTCTCTTTCTGCTCCTCCGTCTGCTGTTCAGTGTGGTTCCTTATTTGGCTCTCCTTGGGACTTCTCGGCCTGGTAGGCCGGCCTGACGAGTGCTACAATAGTCAGGCAAATAAATGCATCTTAGTGGGAGGTAGGAAGAGAAGGAGAGAGTTTGCAAGAGGTTTACAGCAGCTGGACCAGTAATTGACACATTCAGCTTTGGTCTCTCTGTGGGTAAAGCCCAGATCTGTTTCAAGATCATTCCTTCTCCACTCACGGTGGAAAGCCCCTTGTTTCAGGAGAAACACCCCTCTAAATGCAGGCCAAGTTTTACAGTATTGCTCAAGGCGAGGTGTTTCCCATTTGCTATAAACACTGTCAAGGCCAGGACTGCATGGTTGTATTTTTCAGGGCAGCATTACAGACCTTTTTTCTTCTAGAAAACCATATTGGCGCAGAAGGGATAGTGGATGACAGCTATCTGTGGGTGAAAAGCACATCCAGATTTTTTTATCTAAGGTTCAATTTAGAAGACCAACTATCTCAATCCAGGAGTCTTCTTCATGCCTCCTATGAGTTGAAGAGTTACAGCACTTATCAGATAAGTGGGAGCTGTGGATCTGAGCTTCCTCAGCATAAGCTCTCTATCCCTTGAGCTTTTGCATAGGAGTTTCTCTGGTAGATGTTTGCAAAACAATATAAGCTGTCAAAGCATGTTGTGCATGTGGTCCAAGGCCATCTGTATGTAATGCAGTTAAGGTCCTCTGCATTGATACTTGTGACTGTGCACATCCAGTTGTGTCAACGGTAGACTTCTGCTCCAATGACTTTGTTGGAAACTGCATAGGCAGTGCTGCCTAAAAACTTAAAGATTATTGAATTAATAGTGCTCAGGCTCTAGTGCAAGATGTAAGTGTATGATACATGGGCTTAACTATCTCCAAAGAGGGGTGGTTTTGTAGGTGTTGGATGTGGCCTGTTTTGGAAATGAAAACTGTCGAGTATAGGGCACAACAGCTTTGATAAATGACAGATGGACTGAAACTGAGGACAAAAGTACATGATGGAGGGCATTTACCAGGTTGCAATGTATCAAGTCCTTTCCATCAGCAGACCCAGTGTGACTGATCAAGCAGACATTCATGCTTGCTCCGGCTGTAAAATGAAATGTATTAACTTAAACCACCATGGTTTATCTTCCGTTTTCCTTTCTAATGGGGGTAGGTTAGGAGTGTTCACAAGGTCACTCCTGGTGCCTCAACGTCTTCACTGACAGATGGCAACTTGATGAGCTGTAGTAATGCCATCATTTCCACTCATGTGCCTGCATCCCGAGGAGTCCTGAGCATTTGCAGCTCAATAAAATCCAGGATCTTACGGTGCCTCAAGAGAAACAATTATAAAGGACACCACTTCCCACCCCATGGGACCACAGTGAACAGGCTGCAGAAGTTGCCTGAGTTTTCCATTGCACCAGAATGCCTTTTGCAATTCATTGCCGTTGATGTTTTCAAACCTATCTGTCTGACAGCCCCTGTTAGAGCAGACAGACTGTCTAGGAGCTGACAGTTTTATCTGTATCTCTTTCACACCTCTTTAGGGATAATTTTTGATGTGAGGTGGGTTTTGATCAACTGACTCCTCTCCTATATGCTCAGCTAAACAAGCTATTTGATTTTTTTTTAATCCTGTGATGGGTAAATATGTCACTCATGTTGTTGAACAGGCTGGCAACAGGAGGTGTAAATATGTCATAGCTGATGGTTACAAGCCTCACTGATCATCCTGGGCTTGAATTAAGGGTTATTTTTGTACTGCCTTTGCAGACTCTGGCAACCAGTTCTACTGCCTTTGAAATCCAAGGAAAAGCTTTGGGACGACATGAAATGAGCCACTTTTCATAAATCTAAGAGACACTGGTATTTTTCATATTCATGTGTATCTTTTGTTCATGTGAATAAATAGGGCCAGAGAGAAGCAAGTAAGAATAGCTCTCCCATGTGAATCAGCCAAAAGGAAAGAGGTTATGGAAATTTTCCTAGATGTTCTTAAGCCCTCCCCAGCTATCACTTGGGCAATCCAAGTAATCCTGCAGGAGTCAACAATAGAATGTGTTTTTCCCAAGGGTGGTGCTTAGAGTGTTTATGCTCCTGTCCTTTGTTCATGGGAGGATGGTGGTGGGGGGATGCAGACAGCATGGTCACAAACCTCACCCTTAAATATCAGAAGGACAAAGAAAAAGTAAAACTGCTGCGTTGAAAGAAATCAGATTTACTTCTAGGGACAGGCTTCTTGCAGCCTATGGCTTGCCCAAAAGTCTTTGAGTCCTTCTGCCTGTAAGGGCACAAATCCCTCTACCACCATCCTAGAGTACGAGCACTGAGCCCCAAGTCCTTCATGGCCAGGTCTGCCCCTTCCTACAGACGATACAGTCCCAACCGAGCTGCGTGACTGAAAAACTATTGCTAACCAACATCTGTCTTTATCTGACTCTAGTGAACCTTTTATTTTATTTCAAGATCAAGACTGGGGAAGTTAGACTGAATCTTTAGTCCTTCTTCACTTAAGTGGTTCTGAGAACTGCTCCTACAGGGTTTTCTGCTTTGCTTTACTTTATGTTCTGCTTTACTTTATTTTCTGTATTTTTCTCTTTCCCCCTTTTCTTTTGATTTTTTTTTTTTTGAGTTGTTTGCATAGTAAAACAGTGGCTGAAAATCCACATGCAACTGAATGTCAAGAATCCATATTTACATTCTGTTAATGTTCCTTCAAAATGTCTTCTGATGTAAGAACTGGAAGAACACCTCTATCTTTTCAAGCTGATCAGCAGCCTTTGTTCCGGCCAGACAGTTTCCTTGCTGATAGGGTTATGTTTTGTGGCCATGTAAACTCCACACAAGCGTGTTTTTGACAAGCTGTCAGGATTAACCATCTGGAGTGATATCCTGGTGTATTTTTTTTCACACTTAAAACACCAACCAGAGAAAAACAACGCAATGATCATCTTGTAAAGTGATGTCTTAGAATCATATCAGCAGGGAAATCAATGTGCTAAGAATGTTGTTAAGCATCTATCCCAGGCGGTAGAATAATTGAAGGTGTTTATTGGGGATTTGTCATGAAAAGAATAACCGACTTAAGACAAAGCTGCTCTGCAAAAAGAAAAGGTTTTGAACTTCATTAAGACAAAATTTTTGCACCTGGCATAATTAGAGCTCTTTTCTAAAATTAAAAAATTAGGATGGACTTTTCTGTGACCATGAAATACTTCTGAGAGAGCCGCATAGAGGTTTCTTCTAAATGTGTGCGAAAATATGCAGTAATGGATTCTGAATTCGGGGAGATGCAAGTGAGTTTCTCAGAGAGAAATGGAGAAGGGATTCTCCCCACACTTCTCTCTGCAAGAAAGTAATATTGTTAGGGTGGCTGTTTTCTATCTTAAATACCACCACCCTGAGGATACTCTCCTCAGAATTAAACCATAGCTTTGGCTGCCTTTGGGGACTGACTCTTATGAAGAAATGCTCAATAAGCAATGGCAGCAAGGAATGTACATTCTTATCAGAGGCTGTCCAAGCATACATTAAATCTATTATTAGTCTATTATTAAATTTTAATTAATGGATGTTACTGCACTGACTAATTGGTCGTTGTGCTATGAAGACCTGTGTCAGTGAATTCATGTCTTCAGTGAAGAATAAAATTTTTCACAGCAGGGACTCATTGCTCTCACTTTGTGTTTGTATAGCATCTAACACAACAAGGTCATGATTTTACTTTTTGGTCCATTGCTATAGCCTAAGTACTACAAAAAAAATTAGAGCACTATAATTATTCACCATCATAATTTTCTGTGAATGTCTCTGTTACTTTTACCAAACAGACCTTACAGCATGTATCAAAGAAATAAACAATGAACTGTATTTTTCCACAACTTTTTGAAATTGTCTCATAATATGTCTGTTTAACATCTGACAGTCAGCCTGAGAAATCCCCGAGGGGCTGAGCAGCTGAGATATGCTAAACCAAAGGTTCTGTGGGAATAATTTCCTTTCATGATTAACTCCCCTCCCAAAGGCTGAATGGACAGGTAACTGTTCAGCAGAGGTCTGCTAATAGCTGGGCATATTCATTTCCTTGTAGGATTAATCAAAAAATTCATGCAGTTGGGCTAAAAATTAGCAAAAAACCAGGAGTCCTGAGATCTGACCAGAACAGAAGCCTGCAGTCTTGGAGATCTCCACCTGCATCCCTGAAGGGCAGTGACTCCTGGGAACTGGGCAGAAGCCCAAGGAACTGGGATGTGGATTTGACCAGACACCTGAGTCCGTCGCAGCACCTTCTGCAGGTGTTGCTGAATGGAGGCCTCTCACAGTCCCTGCTCTGCCCATGCTGAGTGTGCCCTGCCAGTGATGCTGCAACCGATCCCTGAGCGCTTCAGTGGACCAGAATAAAAGACCATGCAGTCCTGTAGGACTTTGGGTTAAAAACCACAGAAGTAATTAATTCTCAGACAAATATTTGTAGCAGAGATCTCTCATCAGTATCTATAGAACTGTTGGCTATTTTGTTTATGCATTGTGCATCTCTTTTTAACAACCTTCTTATTTTTATCACACATTTTTTCATCTCCCATATTCCTGTTTATTCCATATATTACAAGCTTTTATGTTGTGCTTTACTAGTGGATCTGAACTTTGAAATTGTTTATATTTCCAATTTCTTGTATATCATGCCTTTCCTCACAGGTGGTTTCTTGTATTACGTTGTTATTGATGTGAGCATAGCACAGAGATTTTTTCCCCTCTCATACATTTACTTTCCCCATTTGAATTATGCCTGTTGCATTTATGAATGACCATACCTGCAAGGCATTTGGGCACTTAGATGAGAAATGCTGATGAAAGACTGAGCTTTGAGACACTTCTGTACATTTGCGGTTAATTTAGGCAGCATCCACAGCTCATGGATTTCTATCTATCTGCATCCAAATCTCTGGGTAGTTGTGTTTTGCTTCTTGCATTGCAAATGGAACAAAAAAACCCCAAACCAACCAAAAAAGAAAGAGTAATATACAAGAGTACAAGAGTATAATAAGAAAACAAGTGAAGGGTCAAAATGGCCTAGATGTAGCACATTTTTCTCCATATGCTGAAAGAACAACATCTGTTCAGCTTTGAGGGAAGACATATTACAAGCTTGAACATTAAATCAGGCATGTACATCAAGGCAAAACTGGCATTATTCTTGGTCCTTTTTACTGATAGGAGTCACTCCCGAGTAAGGAGTAGAGAAATGTTTAAAAATATACTTTCTTTTGTGCTCCCTCCTCCCCCCAAAGGGGGTAATAATGAAACTCGGTCTTCCAGACCTCAGACACACGTGAGGCTTTTAAAGGTACCTATTTACTTATTGCGCTAATGAGAATTATAACACTAATAAAGTATATAGCAATAAACCCCCAAACTCAGAATTCCACTATGCAGTGCTCTAACTTCTCTTTGTCCTCTTGATGTTGAGCAAAAGGTCTAGAAGAATACAGGGGGATGGTGCTGGATCTTGCTGTACTTTGACAGAGTTCATTTAGAAGGACTCTTCTCATTATCTTTGGTGACAGGGGAAAAAGGGGACACACTGGATCACAAGAAAGAAAGGGCTGCGCTTGTATCAGCAGAGCTCACAGCCTGAACTCCAGCTCATGGTTTCTGCAAACTGGCAGAAGTCCTTCAACTAAGCTTGCTGGGAATTGACAAGACAGGGCTAAATCACAGCCTTAATGAATTTTTCATTAATAATACTCTTGTACTGCCTTTAATATCTAAGAGTCAAAATGTAAATGAATATAACACAAATCAAAACTCAGATAAACCTACTGAGCTCCCTTTATGGCCCATGTGACAAATTAGTAACCTGCATGTCCTTCATGTTCCACACCCAGATCACTGCTCCGTTTCTTTCGGTCAGCAGGAGGCTTGACCCCTCCTGCTACAATTGAATTCTGGTCTTCATCTGTCAAGACTGAAATAAATTCTCCCTTTTTGTTAAGTATGTTTGGATTAGGGTCTCTGGGATGAGAATGGCAGTTTAATGGGAGCTTTTGGCTTTGGAAAGGGAGCGGAGAGAAAAACAGCTGCCAATGAACCCGGACTTTCTCAACTGATGGCTGTTGTAGGAGCATATGTAGGGCCCCTTGATGCCACTGTGTCCTTCCTTTTTCCTCTTCAGTCTAATTTGAGAAGAGCAGATATTTTTCTCTTTTGGTGCAGGATGTGGCACATTTTCCACCTTGCAGTAGCATACAAACCAAAACCATTAAAACAGCCAAAGACCATCATAGCAGCGTGGCAGGACCGTAAAAATGAGTCCACTTCTGCTCTGGAAATGACTCAATTTTATTTTCCCCCTGCCATGTTGCCATAACAAATAGGAGCACACCTACAGACCCATGGGAAGGGCATCCATTATTTCTCCATCCAGGTTCCACACAAAAATTGAGCTCAGGCTTTGTGCAGTCCCTTTCAGCCTCCTTGTCCATTATTAATCCAGAGATTTACGGTTGCTTGGGTTGTATTTTTACTGCATTAGCTACTCGGCGTCGGATCTTACCCGCTTGCAGAGTCTGTAGTAAAGCACCTGCCTTGTCTGCTAGAGGCAAAAACCTGATCCTAAATGTAAACCCAGAATAAACATATATTTAATAAAACCATATTTACTCCTCTCCTAATTCTTACTGTATTTATCCCAAAGAATTTAATGAATTCTGGAGGATATAAAGCTGTCTTGAGAACAGCCAGAAACTGGTTTTTGGTAGACACAAATTCCAATTCTTACCCATATTTTCTTCATATATCTGTCAAAGAAGATCATGGGTGTTAACACATTGTTCAAGTGCAATCCTATGTGCAAGGCACAGTGTAACTCAGTGCTTTACTGATGTATATCACTTAGGAAATGTGTCTGCAGGTATTGAACGAAATGTATTCAACATGAAGAATACAAATGCCATTTTAAATGAACAGTTAAAACTTTGCATGGGGCTTTCAGCTGCATTCCAGTCTACACTGAAGAGAGCTGGCCTGTACCCTGCCATTGCTCCAGGGCGACCTGGAGGCACTCTGTGTCCTCTCCTCTCCTTTTCCTTTCCTGGCTTGTTGCTGCTTCCATTTGTATGCACACTGGGATGCGATGGGACTCTGATTAGGCTGTGCTGTAATAGATGTAGCAGGTTGACTAAAAAAATATGTCTTTTGTTTTACATGAGGAACTATGTAATGCTCAGGACTGTGCAGAGGAGCTTAAAAGTCCTTTAGCCCAAAATCTAACATCCAGAAGTCAAGTCAAGCAAACTTCTCCCCTCTTCCATTTTGAAGCCAGTCCCGTGTTCCAGGAAACCTTGATTCTCAGTTTTACTGAAACTGCAGTCCAAGAAGAAAAAGTGAAAACCATTTATAGTTTAGCTTAAAGAAAGTCTGGTCTATACATGTAAGGTAAGTCCACACAACTCCATACTCTTCTGCAAAGCTTGGACAGACAAAAGATTGGCTTTGCACTGCCCGCTGTGTCTTGGATAAACTTCCCATCTACTGGGCAAGCAAATGAAAATCCAGTTGGGAAAGGCGCTTCTCCATCAGCCAACAAAGAGGTTGACATCTCCTGCCTTACCAGAGCTGCCAGTGTGCAGAAGTGGGACTTTTGCAGCACATATTCCTGATTGGGCTGTGTGCAGCCATTAGCTTCCCAGATGTCTTGGGTGCACTGATGATTTGTGCCAATGGCATATCTTGGCCTTTGTAAAGGGAAAACCCCTTCAGGCTATCTCTCAGCATTTCAAAGAGCACAGGATTATTCTGCAATTCTACAGTTTGGGTGAGAAATTGCAGCACAGGGTGGATCCCTGTTGCTGGCAGAGACAAGCACTGGGTCTCCCAGAGGCGATCCGCCTGAGCCCTGCTGCAAACAGCTGCCTCTGCCCTGCCCTTCCCCTGGTCCAGCAAAGGCAGGCTGCAGCTGGAGATTGGGTCCTGTTTCATCGTTTGCAGCCAGCCTGGGAAGACCTGGCACAACACAGTTGTCAGCCAGATTGGCCCTGACAAGTATCATATGCTTTCCTGCATCCGTTAACTGCCTGCTTTTCTCCCTAGCCTGGCTGTCACTCAGCCTGAGGAGCAGGTGCTCAGCATCTCTGTGTAACTGCCTAAGAGGCAATAAATAGTCAGGTTTGCCAGGTGTAATTGTCATTCAGCAAAGCCAGGGATAGACAGCCTTGTCTTTATGCTGCTGAAGATAGGCTTTGCCCCCTCTCTCCTTCTCACGGCCTGTCCCCAATGTGTCATACAATGGTTATTGAGAACTTCTTTTAAATAATTTCTCTGCGGTTGGAAGATGCCCCAGTGCTCACATTACTCACCCTTGTCAAAACCAAGCAAAGATAGTAAAACATCCCCCTGGTGTCCTGAGGCTTTGGGCTGTCTTTCTACATGCTGTACTTGGCTTAAAGTATTCTCTCACTCTGGGTTTCAGGATGAAGAGGATGTTTGCATGCCTGAGGGAAGAATACTGTCCAGACAGGGCTCCTGAGCCCTATTCCTGCTCCTCTGAGATGTCAGGGACTTGTAGGAAAATTAACTTTTTGACTTGAACACAGTCTTGCACCAGTTAACACCAGCCAGTGATCCTGACTTTACATTATTGACCTAGTTTACCCTGGAACTCATTAGGAATCTATTCTCTGTGTAATGTCCTTATATGGGATAACTTACTGCTTCTTGAATTTATCAAAGTACAGGTATTAAGCTATTTGGAGCCTTAGAATGTTTACATGGAAGCCAAAGGCAGTTGTTGGGTGCCTGTATTGAATTAGGTGCTTAAATAATTTAAGGGCATCTAAGTTATAGGCTTGTTCAGATTAAAACATGTTCTTAAACTGCATAATTACACAGCATCTGGTCCAATATAGACTTGATCACAAGCAGCCTTGCAAGAGAAGGCACGGGTAGCACCCTTGGTATTGTCTGTCAGTCATGCTGTGTAATTAATAAATCCACTTCATCCCACAAAGCTATAAAGTAGCTATTTCCAGTGAGTCTGATCCTGAGTCGGGACATGTAATTTAAGGGCAAAGTGCTATTATTGCTAATCATTAGTGTAGAGATTACCTTTCCAAAAAGTAATCTCACCTCTGCCCCTAGTGAGGAATCTCAGAAAAGTACTGCACATTGCTCATCAAACTGGCCAGCCCCATAGTGAGGTGTTTTGTTTACCCTGGTGCCGTTGCTCCCTCGCTGTTTTTATTTTGAAATAACTCTCATACAGCTCAGCCTTATCTCAGGTGACATCTGAATTTCATTTAATGCACTGCTGAAGCACAGGTTCAGTCTGACTCCTTCAGCTCATCCAGATACCTTTTCCAGAGTAACAATACCTCTTTTGAGAGTGCAAATCAGGTCCCCACAGCTCCTGGAACATGGGAGCCCTGTGTGACAGTCTGGCACTGCTCCAAGTCAAGCACCCTGTTTAGCTGGAGGGGAGGATGTCACTCAAATGGTGAATGCCTCAGCATGGAACGAGTGTTAAAAAGCCATGGTTCAAACTCTTTGTAATTTGGTGCAAGAAATTAATACTTCACTACTACCTGTGTTTGTCATGATGAGACATAACCCATATGAGACGAAGTCCACATGGAGTCTGCAATTTTTCCACATCAGGACAGGGCCATGTACAGCTCTAGCAATTTCGGTGAATGTTGCTGCCTCACTGTCTCATAATGACAGTCCTATGGCTTTGCCATACTGGCACAGTGCTGAAAAAAAGACTTGGGATATTTTACCAGCATGTGAGCTGGACTGACCAACTGCTTTCTGTTAGTTGTGCTGTGATCCTGGAGAAAGCACTGGTTAAATGCAAAGTAATACCATTATTCATGGTAGTTTTGTTATAAGTCATAGTTATTTTACTGGTAATGTAAAGCATCATTTTCACTAAATTAGATATTCAAGATAGAAGAGCTCAGCATTCACAGCAATTAACAGTCAGCAAGATATCCCTGAGCTGGGCAGACATCCCTGCTACTGGCTGCCATCAGAGGATGCTGTAACACCCTGGAGGGAGCCTTGGCTCAGGCGATGGTATTAGCACATACGTTGCAGACATCCAGGTTAATACAGCGGGAGGCTGACACGTGGCTGGTGTGGGGCTGAAACACTGCTGCTGGTGTTGGGTTCCTTAGGAAAGGTGAGACCGGCAGGGTGTCTGTGGAGCTGGGGTTGTGCTGAGCCATGGGCAGCACCTCGGGTCACTGCCGGGATTGCTGGGGCAGGAGAGGTCATTTGGCAGGGCTGCTGTGGGCTGCTGCCTGCGGGTACACTCACTTTGCTTGCGTTGCTCCAGTGTGTGTGCCATGATGGGGCAAAAAGCTGATGTTTCTGGTTTTTCCAAGGAAAACTGTGTTTGAGTTTTCCCAAGGTGTATGTTTTTCTGCAGTAAGATGCTAAAGTGTTGTAGATAAAGCAGACAGGGCATGTTTTTTCCTACTCATTTGTAGATACTCCAGCAATCATCTCTTCACTCTATGTGTCCACAGCACCAGAGAATGCTAAGCACGGAACACTAAGCCCCAAGATCAGCTTCAGCATTAAGGGCAGGAATGAGGAGAGAGAACCAAGTTAGGAAAAATGAGGCTAGGAATTTCTTCTGAATGCATGTAGATGAATATCCACTAGCAAAGAAGAGAACATAGGAATGGGGTGTATCATGTAGATCACTGGAGTGATGCTCCTGAGACATTCCCTGTTGATTTCAGCAAGCTCCAGGTGTTACTCAGTGGCATACAATTTCATTTCCTTTCCCGCTTCTCTGCTAGTAATTTTTTCCCCTGACACACTGCAAATTCACTGCAATTGTGTGTTACCACAGCTGTCTTTCTCCTACTTGTGTATCTTCATAAATGTTCTGCTTCTGTAGTGGTGAGGACAGTATGATTCAGATAGAAACAGGAGGAGGACAAGGATAAGGGTTGACTTTAACAAATATTCCCAGGAAATTTCCTAGGAACACCTGTGCACAAGTGCCCGAGTGCAGTATGGCAAGGAGACAACTGAGTGGAAGAAGATTAGGAAAAAAGGCAGAGAGAACAGGCCATGCTTGTTTGCCATTCTCAGTTTCTAAACCAGCTGTGGAGAGGTGAGTTTGGCCTTTCACTGTGCTCTTGGTGTTTTGTTCCACTTCTGCTTTCTGAAACAATGTATTTCAGTAATCAACAAATGTGATTTCTGGGCTCTGCCACAGAAGAAATGGTGATAACAGAAAGGGTGAGACTTCAGATCTGATGGGTTTAAAATTGCTAGTGCCTAACACTGAGCAAAAAAAAAACCAACCTGGTGGAGACAGAATTTGTTTGGGTGGGTAACCCACCTGTGGCGTTCCACTGATGGCTGCCTTGTTCCAGCTGTGTACCTTCAGCTAAGAAGCTGTAAATTATTTACCAAGGCAGCAAATTAATGGAAGCAGCAGCACCTTAGTGCTCAGTGAGTCATCCATAAAACATGCTTCCTTGTGCGGAGGCAGGGTGTGCTGGTGGAAAGCAGGCTGAGGGGGGAAGGACTGTGAGATGAGGAGCTCGGGATGGCAGAGGTAGGAATCTTCAAGAGAGATGAATAACGGGGGGGGAGGAGTAACTCAAAGTCAAACTTCCCAGGTGCCCTCTGAGTTAATGTGATGGTGGGGAAAGAGAGAAAGCATAAGAAAAGAAGCAGCTTTTAGTACTCTTCAGGAATTATTAGAGGTGATATTAGGGAGAATGGCTTATTTTATTGCTCTCTCCCAGATATGTTTCTATGTCTATGGAGTATGATTGTAAAAGTTTTTGCTTTTCTGAAAAAACAGTGGGAACATTAAATAGCCCTGGCTTTGGAGTGAAATGTGCTTCCAGCTCCACAGCCCCCTGTTGTGCTTGCCTCTCCCTGACGATTCTGCTTTCAAGTGTGCTGAGCTCTGAAGCACCTTTGCCCTAAAGGCAGTCACCTCACACAGCCGTTCCCAACTGTGCTGGGAAATCCCTGAAGATCTTGCATGTCCCCTTGTGAAATTCCCCCCAGGGCCAGTGACATGAAGATATTAGCCTTTTTAGGGTTGATGAAGCCTTAAGGTGCTGCTGACTTTTTAAAATCCTGTGGCCTGGAAGAAGTCACTGCACCCTCAGCTGAATTTGGAGACAGAACCAACTCATCAATTTATCTATTGATGTAAGAAGTGAAATACCCTTTCATTTGGGTAAGGTTTGTCATAGTCCTCAGGCTTTAATGAAAAATTATTTTAATGAAATGTTTTTACAGATAGATCTGTCTTAGTGCTGGGCAGATGTTGGAGGAAAAAATGGAAGCCACTTTGAAAGAAAGCAAAATATTTCTGTCAGATAACTAGCAGGCTGTAGATCAGTGTGAAAGGTCTGGTTTAACAGTGGAGGAGTAGCAGTTTATCTGTGCCATTAATGGGTTATCTTGTGGCTAGTTCAGTACTACCCTAGAATTTATCTTCCCAGCCCTTTGTTCAGGGATTGCCTATAGCAAGGGGCTAAAACCCCTCAGCAGGTTTCAACATTTAAGAGTGGGGAATTTGCTCTATAGTCTCTGAGTGCAGGCTCCAGTCACTGACTGGGGCAGCTGGGCCCCCTCCACCCCCACCATGGTCCATGCTCAGAATAATTTCCAAGTTGTCCATAAGACAGTAGTTGAGACAGGCAGTTCTCTGCAGTGTATAAATATGTACAACTTTGTGACGGCAATCTAAAGAGCTTTCTAGGTGTCTGGAGGCTTCCCACAAATGTTACAAGCTGGGAAAATATTTCACAGAGAGGAGAAAAAATAGGAAAACACCCCTAATGGCAAAAGAAGTATGGAGGAGACTTGTATCAAACTCTGCATGTCCAGAACAATTTAGAGCTATTATTTTCTGCTAGCCAATTCTGACAATCAGAGCAGTTTAGTCAAGTTTTGGGAACCCATTTTTTTTTGCCATCAAAGCAAGCTCTTGCAGGAATACTTGAGCATTAAGCAGTTAATTAAATCTGACTGTCCTCACAATAAGCATTAGAAGGATGACACTTCAGAATCCTAGTATGCAGCTGAGGTTTGTGTGGGCAGTTAATTCCCCTTGCCCTGCCCTCCTATGATTTTCAACAAGTTCTCTCAGGGTTATAATGAGGCTGATGATTGCTGGTGCCTTTGCCCATTTAATAAATTAATGATAATAACAAATCTCTATGCATCCTTCATTAGGTGATATGGAAATGACTCTACTCTGAAGCTGGGATTGCTGGAGCTTGACAGCTTTGCTGGATGGCTGGACATGGGGGTTAGTTACTCAGTTTATTATGTGTGCAGCACAGAATTTTTCCTCTCACCTCCTGGAGCTCTCAACCTTGTGAGTATTCACTGCTAACTTTTCCCAGGAATACAGTAAAAAAAGAAAAAGGTAAAATTCCAAAGAAATAAAACTGGTTTTTGCATTGGAAGAGTGTGAGATAATATGTTTGGTTTCACCCTCCCAGAATTAAAGGAAACACAGAATCCTCTTTACCAAGATTTGTTTCCTTGTTTGAGGAATGCAATTTTTTTATCTCTGGTACAAGCATTTGATGGGGCGATGCCTGGAGACTCATTTCATCTGGCAGCTGGTGAAGAAAACCTCAGAGGATCTGTAATATCTTCATTATTCAAGTACAGCAGGAAGGTACAGTCTTGACTTCTGAAAGAGATCAGAGAAAAACAGGGAAGAGTAATGAGAATTTTGAGTTCTCTTTTACTAATAATTTTGCACCAGGGTGTACTGGGTAGTTTAGTACATTTGGTGCTCTTAGACTTACAGGGAACAGCCTTCAGCTAGCTTTCTCTGTAGTTTCAAGTATTCCAAATTTCTGCAACTGAAGGTACTGCATTCAACTGAATACAGTATTCAGAGTGACCACTTGAGCAAAGCAGCTACTACTGTGATTTGTGATTACTAGATATTTCTCTTTTACCCCAAACCTCCTAGGTCAAAACTCACAGTAAAAAAAGAAGAGGACTGAGAATTTAATAATTTCTGTTTTCTCCTCCTCTCCAGTAACGCCATTTCCTTCCTATAATTTTGTGCAGTGAACTTACCTTCACTCAGAGCCCATTGTATCCCATCTTCAGACCTGAGTCCAAGTTACCTCTGGGAGACTGTCTAACATTTGAGCTGAAATAGAACTAGAGATAGCATATGAGGCTTCTCCACAAGTTTTTCTTTTGCTCTTAAAGAAATCTTAAAGTGTTTCTTAGAGAAATACTCTCCTAAAGTATTTAATGTTACTAGGATTATTCCAGACTTAAACAGTTGGGATAAGAAGCTCATGTTGGCATTGGGTTATGCTCAGAATTTTTGCTCAGGTGCTTTTTGGCTGTAGAAGTGCAAAGCTACCAGAGTCTGTAAAAGTTCACTGACTGCAAAATACTTTGATACTCTCCGTACTTGGTTTCATCTCTTTCTGGTGTTCTGCTGGAGTTCTCCATCCTGTGGTAAAACTTGTGTCCTGGATCACTTGACCAACAGCATAACATACGTAAATAGGTGTTCTACTCAGGGTGTATCAAACAGGCAGGTTTTAAGTCCATCCTGGCTGTTGCATTATCCATCCTACACCAACTGATATTTGGCAGTAACTGGTGACAGTCAATCCAATGACACTCCACTCACTGCTACTCTTTGCACTGCAGCAGGAGAGGAATGTGAGATAAATATGGCATCAAGGCTTAACCATTGTATTTAAAGTCAAATTAATTGTATTGCTGTGGTGCTTTTTGCTTACTGTTTAGTGACATGGACACTAAGCTGCCTTTTCCTCTCTTCTTCACTTTGGAGACCAAGTGTACAGAGGGGACTTCTGAAGTATTTTGAGGAGGGCAGAGAGGGGATCCTAGAGTTGCATTGCTCTTTTTCTCCTGATATAAACATACTCAGCTTCTTTGCCCTGTTGTAATCTTAATGGTTGTCCACTCTGGATCTTCTGTTGTACTTTTATGAGCCAGGAGAATTATAGTTTGGTTTATGAACCATTATTTCTGGTGGTTCCTTCCATTTTCAAGGCAATATATACGCAGGTGCTGACTAAATGCCCAGGTATTAAGCTTCGAGTTGATCCTTTGCTAGCAGGAAACAAAGTTTTAAGAAACTATGAAACCAACCTGATTATTCCTTGTCCTGGTCCTTATTGTAGGAAATTAGTTATGAAATGCAGAGAAGTGATGGAAGGAGAGTAAAAGTGTTCTGCTTTGAAGAATATCCTTATTTCTGTAAGGCTGCGCTCAGCCAGAGATAGCCCAGAGGTTTGGCTGTGCACCTTAGAGAGTGACCCTGTCTCTCAAATGCAAGCCCCTCACCCAACGGAGCAAATCTCCTGGCAGAGGTGGAGTGGTGCATGTGGGAACAAAGAAGGAGAGAGGGACTCTTCGTATGGGTTCCATGGAGGGTTAAATGGTCTGAAGGTTCCAGTGATGAAGAGCAGGGAGAAAGGAGAGTCTAGAGGTTTTATATTTGGGGAAAGGGGGAGAGAAAAAGGGGTTACAGCCAATGGGAAAAGGAAAAAAGGGATGATTTCACAGGGAAACAACCAATGGAGAGCACTTGTAGGAGGGACAACAGGGGATAACCAATCGGGTGTCATAGAACTTAGAACTTTCCAGACCTAATACATATTTAACTAAGGGGATATATATTCATAAATTTATACATAAAGCAGGGAGGGGAAAACAGTGACCAATCAACTTGAAATATGCAAACAGAGGAAACAAAGGATCCTGGGTTCTCACCGTAACCCAGGGGGAGCACCTTTAGACTGCGGTGTCGGACCACCAGAAATCTGATGTTGTCTGGCCTTCCAAGGCCATGGTGGCCACAGCCACATGCACTGCAACATTTCTCAGTCTCCAGAAAGCCGAGATCTAGTCAGGAGGAAATGTAGAAGCGGAATCTTCAAAATGCTCCTTTTATATCCTATCCTTACCAGTCTGCTTTCAATCACACAAACCCTCAGCAATGTCTTTTTTTAAGACCTGGTTAGCAAACACATGGGAAGGCAGAGCTGGCCACAGCTGCAGCATTGACGGGCTTCACACAGACAAATGTGTCATTTCTCCTGCCTAGCTGAGAAATTAAAATGGTCCTTTCCTCCTGCTCTCAATTTTATGGTGTGTTGCTCCATCATAAAAAAATCAATTAAATTGCATCTGATGGAGGCTGGCCCAAAGAGTTGTCTCTATTTGTGTCACCCCAGGCAGGTACTGGCAGCAGTGCCAAAATGCAGGAGGGCCGTGGAGCGCAGCCAACTCACAAATGGGATATTCTGCTACAGGAACCCAGCTTACTGCATGGAAGCAGCTCTGCTTTCCCTGGTGACCCCTTATGGCTGGGCTCTGCTTCATCCTAATTAGGCCAGAGGAGGGATTGTCTGGCTTTAGTATCTCCAAAAATGAGTGTCCATAACCTTGTGGCTGTTATTCTGCTCAGAGGACAGAAATAGTATCAACATTGGCAGCTAAAACTGAGGGAGCAAGTGACCTGTGGATTTTAGCATTCAGTCACTCTCAGGCTGAGAAATTTGAGGTAGATAGGGGTGTAGCATTTTTTTATCTGCTTTCTTATGGTGTCAATGGCATGAATTAAATTCTTTGATTTATCTAGTAGCTGCTTGATACTGTGTTCTTTCTTCTTATAATCCTATATTGTTACTTAGAGAATATGAAATAATAAAGACTAAAAGTGGCAGTATAGTGTGTTTTAAACAAACCACCCTGGGAGTAATTTCCTTCTATTAAAAATGTTTTCAACACTTTGAGAATGAAGTTTTTGTAGAGATACTTCATTGCCCTACTACATTTTTCTCCAGGGGTTATTGCAGTTCCTGGAAATCTTTGAAATCTGGGCTGGGCTATTGCATCAATAAGAGACATGTTAGTAAGAAGATAATACATGAAACATAAAATATGGTCTTTCCTACTGCTGCATTACCTATTACTCCTTTTTATCTCAACCCAGGAGTGTTCTCACTTTTACTGTTTTGATCCTCTCCCCCATCCCACTGGGGCAGAGAAAGAGTGCCTCTGTGGAGCTGAGTTCCTGGCAATGCAGCACAATATCACAGGTTCCAAGAGACCACTTTACCCTCATGTGCCTGCTGTGAAGCGGTTGACATATTGTTGTGTTGGGGTTTTTTTCTGTTGTTGTAAAATCTTCTCTTTTGTTTATGCCCCCAAAACCCATTTAGTAGCGCACTTTGGTCAGACAGGTTTTTTAAATTGGATAGAGTCCATCATTATTCTGCAGAAGTGATTAATACCTTCTTTTTTACAGCAACATTTGTTTGCTTGCCATCAATCTTTTTAGGTTTTAGAAGCCATAGATTGCCTAGGTATACATCTTTTCAACAGGAGCGCTGTATTTAAAGATTAATGTTAGAAACCCAGTTTTCAATACTGGCATTTTCTGAACCTAACTCAGGGGAGATGAGGGTTAGTTCAAGTGTTAACTGTTCTCCAGAACCATTCCTCAAGTATGTTTTGTGCTGCTGTTGCAGCCTTTTGCATCTTCCCCATGATTGCTGGTCAACAAACCAACCCACCCAGGCTTTATCTAAAGAAGTTTTTGATGTCACCTTTGACATGTATCTCTGACAACCCTACCATTACAGATCCATAATTCATTTGCCTCAGTAAACTTGAGGCTGAGTCTTCCAAAACTTTTACTTTCTTTTCATTTTTGGGATAGATGTGTAATCTGGTGTGTCACTTACCTGACACAAGGAGATAAGCAAAACCCTAGTCTTGAATTCCTTCTCTAATGGGTATTTTATTATTTAGCCTGAATCCTACTCTTGTAAGAGTAAGGCTCTTTTTGACAATGCAGGACACTGTTTCTGAATTGCCCTTGCTCTGATTTAAACAGTAGTTAATCACACCAAGAAGAAACCCTGTTGATTATTGTTTTAAGAATTGATAATTAATGCTAATAAATAATCTTATATTGAGAGTCTAATCTCTCTGAGGTGAGGGTTTTGTTTCTTGCCTTCCACCTTGGAGGCATGAGTATTTAAACCAGTTTAAATGGCTAATATGGAGAGGTAGGTAAGGATTTACTAAATAAGTGCATCTTTCAGCAGTCTGCTTTTCTCTTTCTTCATCTATTTTGAGTCTCAAGTTAACAATACCCCCAATGCAAATGTGAAACTAGCATAAGAATAAATAAGGGACTGTTTTAAAGTTTAATAATACAGTTGATATTTGTGGGACCACAAAAAACAGGTCAGCAAACTGAGAGAGAGCTGAGCTGGAGAAGCAGGAGCAGAAACTAGGAGAGGCATGGGACAGGATAGGATTGTCCTGTACTCTACAGTGGAGTTGGCATCTCATGGAACTGCAACCTGGAGAAACTGTGCAGGGGTAAGCATACTCACCACAGTCCCCAGGGTGAGCATTGACCTGGCTACTTTGAAGCTTGCTGTGCTTTTGAGGTGACACTTCTTCCTACCAGAAATTTTGCATATCTGAAGGAAGGCAAAGAACTTGCAGCTGGCCCCAAACACAGAGATCTGAAGGGATGTTACAACAGTGTTAGCTCTGCTTCTGAGCTTGTTTTTTCCCCATCATTAGGAGGAAGAGTGGAGACAACACACCTATGGTAAACAGAAATAAATCAGAAAGAGATGTTATAGGTTACTTTTCAGCTACTGCAAAAAATACTCTCGTCATTGTGAGTGGTTGCAGAAAAGCTGACATCTCAAGATATCTTTTTTTCCTTACTACTAGTAATTTATTTAGTCTCAAGCAGGTTGAGTAGACATTGATTTTAAATTTTAAAAACTTCACATCCTGTTTTAAATATTGATCCTTCACCTTTTCCAGGTGGGAGGTAAAAAAAGATTTTCTGCACAGGTTTAAAACATTCTTATTGGTTTTCCTTCCAACCTAACTAGTAACAAAATCCATATTTATATGCCAAGAATCCATATTTATATACCAAGAAAGAAATGCTATAGTCTCTGTATTACCCTAACTGCAGTTTAACAGAAGTTAAACTTGCTGCAGCAGTTGCTTTGAGATTTCTATCTTAAGTCCCAGGGACAAAAAGGAAGTTAGAGACACTATGGGTTGGAAAGTACACTGAGGAGCAAGCTGCTGACAAGAGAAGTGATATTTTTACTGATTATTATTAGTAGTAGCATCAAAAGAATATGCCCCAAATCTGAGCTAACAGGATTTCTCTGTGACAGCCACTAGATATACACACATGATGGGAGAGAATTCCTTCCCAAGTGAATTTGCAATAACAGCCAAGATGAACAGAGTAAACCTTTCCAGCCTCATTTTTAGGCATGATGAACTACAGCAAAGAAGGACTGAATTGCTGGAGACAGGGTTTTCCTGCTTCATGGGGAATCTACAGTTTTGGGTTTTTGTTTTACATCCTGTTCAGTTGTTTCAACCATGAGGGATTCCCTTTCTAACCTGAAAATGGTAGAGCTGGGTGTAATTCTGCACAGTCCAGCACCTGCTATCTCAGTCTAACCACGCAGAACTAGAAGTGCAGCTTAATGAGAAAGGGCACTTCTGCCACCAGGGAGAGAATTCAAGATGTTATAAACTTTCTGACCAGAACAATTTTACAAGGCTGCTCTTTTTCCCTTGTGGTAATTTTGTTTTAAAAAAATCCACCAATTAGTCCTGAGCCTCCGGACATCAGACAACTCTCACAAGGTAGAAATGCAGACCAAGCTATTTGTTGCAACCAGGCTCTTTTCTGCAGTGTCTTTTGGATACAGTGAACTGACACTGTCTGAGATAATTTTCATAGCAGTGATTTGCAGGTCTGCTACAACTGAGGTGACCTGGGATGACTCAGAGATTTGTGATCAAGTGAAAATATCCTTAAACACTGAGACCTGTGAGTGCACAGTTGTTCTGTAACCTATCCCTTTCTATTTGCAAAAGCATGGAAGATTAGTACCCTAGGAAAGATGAGGTCTGATAGCAGGCTATCACCATCAGAACAATTTCTTTAACCTGTGTTTTGTCCTAAAAAGTCTCTAGGAATGAACTAAAAGCTGGAGGCATTGTCCTTTACTTGCACAAAGTTTGCAGGTTAAACAATGAGAGTCTGATCTTTGCAGAATAGCCCTGAATTCTGGTTTTTTTGGTTCCATGTGCAGAAAAAAATTCCAGACTCTTTCTCATGAACTCTAAAACCAAGACCATCCTTACCACTTCTGTTTTTTAATGCTGTAGTATTATTCCAAGAGAATGGATGGCATTTGCTTTAGAAGCAGCTTGATACATAATGTTTCTAAAGCCCCAGAACTGTGGGAACAACTTACACTGTAGTGTTTTTGATTGGAGCTTGCAGGCTATGCCAGCAGAATTAATTAAGGGTGTTAATTTCCTGTATTAGTCCTTGGCTTCTGTGGCTTCTCTTCACCTGTACTAACTGTAATTTGTGAAACTTCCTTTAGCTTTGCTTTAAAAGCTATTTAAACCCTGAGCATCTCAGGAACCTGCTGCAGAATATAGATATACTTTGCTGAATTGTTATCCTGTCTCCCAGTAAGAGAGCTTTGTGCTGTTAATTACAGCCTGAAGCTATTGAGTGCTACTGCTGTGTTAAAGTAAGTGGAAGGAATGCTCTATGTCTCTGAACATAGGCCACTGAGCATGATGGGTTCTTTATAATAGTGCTAATTCTTTTTCTTTTTCTTTTTGAGTGATAATTTCACAATTCTTAAGAAACATTTTGTCATATTAAATGATGTGGTTGAAGGTCCTCCTTAATTATTGATGCACTGAGAGCATCAGTATGGATCTAACCTACCATCAGATGGTGACTTTTTAGCTGCACAGTGAAAGTTTAAGCTTCAGGAATGGTGCGCTGATGAATTGATGCAGGGTTCATTGCCAACATTCTCTTGCATATTTTATGAGGCAAGGAAATGATGGGAAAGATGGCTGATTTTCCTCCTGGACATTCCACCTTTTAACAAAAATTGAGGCTAAAGGCAAGCTCTCATATCCCTGAAAGAAAGTTTTCACATAGAGATCAACTATTTTACTCTACCCTGTGTGACATTTAGCATTGAGAGGATGAATCTGTCCTTTTCAAAGAGTATGTCTGACTGTTTTCCTAACTTTCTGAAAGGCATGATGACTGGCAAGCTGGATCAATACTCTTGTCTGTGTTGGCATATAGCAAGAA
Source organism: Pomatostomus ruficeps (assembly GCA_013400735.1). Classification (NCBI taxonomy): domain Eukaryota; kingdom Metazoa; phylum Chordata; class Aves; order Passeriformes; family Timaliidae; genus Pomatostomus; species Pomatostomus ruficeps. The sequence goes on along the minus strand of VYZT01061680.1, from coordinate 2,549 downwards.
CTGCTGATAGTTTTCCAGATGTTTTCATGGCACACCTGTTTGCTGTACAAAGTCACATTGAAGATGATCTGACCTCACTATAAGTAAGGCTTGAGAGATAAATGGATGGGTGTCCAAAGTGATCGTCTGCCGAATCTGACAGAAAGATCATTTCAGGGCTCTGGAAGACAGTTTCCTGGGCCAGTGGAGCTATAAGACAGTTAAGAAAACTGAGAAACTGAGGAGCTCCTCCCACAAGGTATGCTGTGTGTTGGTGCTTACATTACCCTTTTCCTAGAGAGAACAAAGAACTTGAAGCCAAAACTCAGAGTAATGGATTCTTCAGCTGGGGCCATCCCCTAAAAACTGAGCATTAAAATATTCATTGTGTAAGAACTAATTTATTTCTGTGGACCTCTGTTTTCCGTTTCCTTTCTGTGCATGAATTAGGCCACTCGATGGCTGTGCTGTGATTTCTTTCCATAGGACAATTTAGAAATGATATTGCTTTGCAGGCTGCAGTAAACAAAGGCTTTTCCTTCAGAGGGGTCCCTCAGAGGCCAGAGGAACCATTGGCTAGATGGCTCTCAGCCAACTCATCTAGGGCTGCCTTCAGCTGACTCTGCATCATACAGCAATAGCAGTCCTTGCCTAAAGTCTTGGCATGGTGTCCCCTGATCTGTATTTTGGGTCATGAAGCCCAATAGCTGACAACAGGATATTTTTCCTTTGTCTGACAGTCCAAACATTTTCATATCGATACCTACTCTGAGAAAAATGCACTGCAGATGAGGAGATCATCTATTCTCATGCACTTATCATGGCAGAAGGGCAGCACAAATCCCCTCTGTTATAACCTGACTCTCTTGAATCTTGTAACAAAGCCTATAAACCTGGAATGACTTCCAGTGAATATGTTATCAAATTGTCAACATCAGACACAAGAAAGCTCTGCAGAGCCTCCCAGTCAGCTGTAGCCAGGTACCTGTCTGTATGAGACCAGGGCAGATTTATTCATGCACGCTCAGTGTAATTTTAACTTGGTTTTGTGCTAGATCCGGCTTGTGAGCAGGACTTCAACACTGTACTTGAACCATAATTTCCAGCATAGACATATCTGATAAGAGGTTAGAGGTCTGAGCTTTCTGCACAAATGTGCAGACTAGAGTCATGGAAAACTACAGTAACCTGCAAATTGAGAGCTGCCTCTGTTTGCTGCCACACAGCACCATTGCAAGAACACCATGAAAACAACAACAAAAAACAAAGCTCCCCCAAAGACCCCCCAATATTAAAATATCCATCCTTTTGAATAGCATCATACTCCAATTTAGATACAAAAAAATTTATCATTACCCAGCCCTTCACCTCAGTACCCTCTGAGAAGAGATTAGCTGTGAATATGAGACAACAAAAAGGCTAAGGGATCACAGTAAACATTTGTGATTTGTTGAGGCTGATCACAGTCAAATTGGGGAATAAGCTTTGTATTACATTTTGAAAATATTTTAACCCATTCCATATATCAAATTTTGTAATGTACAATTCAAGTCCAATTTACACTCAGAAAGGCTACAGATTTTCATTTTGCTTTAAACTGTGCTGTGATTGCTATATATTCAACACCCTGCCTGATTGAATTTATAGGTAAATGCTGCTATTTTTTTTTATTAATAATTTAACTCCAATCCCTCTGGTTGCTGTTCCTTTGTAGAGAGAATATTGTACCTCTCCACACTTTAATTGTGACAAACTTGATTTAGAAATCAAGAAAGGAAACACCTGGAGGATATTTATTCCACCACAGAGTATATACACTGTAAGGTCTGCTTCTGCAAGTTCATTTAAATATTTTCTTCCTACTGGTTAGGCCAAATCTGAGTTTGGACCAAACACTGGAATGACTTAGTGTACCCACACTTTAAACTCATGTAGTTAATAAGGTTAATTATTTAGAGACAAGTCTACCTTCCCTTGAATATACCTTCTGCAGTTCAGCTTGCCAGCCTAAATCTGGAAGCTGAGGACAGGATACAAGAACCAGAAAGGTGGTTCAAAGCCTTTATTTTCTCTAGTCATTGTACAATGAATCAGTTTTGAAGGAAAAGCTTATAAACTATAATGGAAGAGAAAAAAATGTAGCTGAACTACACATCGTGCCTATCCTGTGCCCAGAGCAATCTGTGCTAGGAAAGTTAAATATCTTGGGGAGGATGAAAGAGTC